>CALNHX010008268.1:0-62713 GCA_940337035.1 Agriotes lineatus | reverse complement strand
AACTTCTTGTTCTGTTACTAGCACTGGCGAAAGGATACTATTTCCTGAAATCAGCCAAAAAAAACGTGCAGAAGAAATTTACTCTTCACAAAGTGTGCAGGCTGAACAAGCAGTGGCAGATAACTTATTGTTTTTGCACTCTTTCGGCGGTTGCGGCACGACGTCTGCAACCTTCAGTCAAGAAAAGAAGAAATTCCTGTAGATGTTTCAAATTTCGAGGAGTTAAACCAAACTGTAAAAGTGTTGAAAATGAGATAGTGTAGATTTCGACACCATTGCCGCAACGGAAGAACAATTCTTAACTACACTATGCGGAGCTTCTAGAAAAATAGACCAGTGGATTTTCTCTGGTACCAACACATCGCTAGATCAGTGAAAAACCAAGTTGAATCTCGCTTTACTTCCACCCACATCATCAGCAGCACAATAGCATTTTCTTCAAATCTACCATCATGTTCAGACTTCGTACGGTGTTTACAAAAACCAGGATAAATGGGGATGAAATAATGGAGTTAGTTCAGTCAAAACAAATAAAGATCCTGGTTCTCAATGCAAAAACGGATGCGGCTCAGGATGTGACGTTAGCTAGGTGGCTTTAAAGTGCTCAATCATTTGCATGCACTGCAACGGACAGTCGTGCGGCAATGACATTTTGAGCGACTTCAAGAAAGATGAATACAACGAAACTGTCGGAATACGAAGATGCCAAAGAAGAGGATTCCGAAGAGAAGAGTACAGAATAGGAGAACGACACTACAGAAGTAGAAGTCAACCATCCGGTTCATCCAGAGCATCAAAACGAAGAAAAGTATAAAAATCCACCAAAACCATTGATGTGGATTAGACCTACTGGGGAAACTACAATAAAAGAACGCACCATTTACTCAACGTTATGGTTCTGTGAAAACGAGTATAAATGAAAATTAAGTAATGATTAATCAATAACGAATACAATTTCGCGTGCTAAGGGAGCATTTCTGATTCAGATGAGATTAACTCTAAAACTATCTACTTTACTAAACATTGTTTCAGACATAACTTGTAGAGAATATGATTCTCCACAATTTCTATAATATTTACTATTTGTCGAGGAGATACTCGAAAAGAGATACTATCAAAATATTTATTTTGGACTCCATCTATCTAAGATGGCGCAGCGAGCGGACACGCACCAAGGTCACATATCTAGTATGTTATTCAAGATATGAAACTGTGCTAAACAACCAATTTGCATAACTTCTTGATTTTTTTCCTGGCAAGTCCGGTTATAGTACCCTACTACATGAACCGGCAACGTTGTTTTGGATTATGACATGATTGGGAAAACCCTTCAAGCCATTAATCACAGAATCATAAAAGTATGACTGCAAATAGAAAATCGTACAGCGCATGGAAAAACACACTTTCGATATTTTCCAATTTTCCGGCTTTCCCTTTGGATTTTTCCTCGGGAGTACAAAACAAAAAAAATAATCCAAATCGGTCAAGTCGTTCTCGAGTTTTTGCGTTACTAACACAAGCGATTGGTTTTTATATTTATATAGATAGAGGATAGATCTGTGGTGAAAAGGCAAAAGGGTATAAGTCAAAAATGATCATTTTACAGGAACATCAAAAAACTATTTTGCTGTAGATGTGAGAACAACATTTAATTCTTTTCGTTGGTAATCAAAAGAATCAAGTCGATTTATTGACTACAGCTTGCTTTGCTATTGATTCTAAAACTATTTCTACTAAAAAATAAATAAATACGAAACTTATACCTTATCGCATTTCCTTTTATTCATTTTATGAAATAGCAAAAGGGTATAAGTTGACATATAGCTCTTTGCGATTTCCGGAATATGTATTTTATGATAAATAATTACTATGACAAAACAGCATATGTAGACAGAAACTAAACAAGAATATGTGGTTTCGAGTTCGAATAATGTAAGGTTATCTGTAAACTTACCGGTTAAGTTCTTGTTACAGCACTTCTGCAAAACTTTGTAAGTACGAGAGCGTGTGTCCATTTTGGCACTTATTCGTTAAACTACACTATAATAACTAATAATAACTCTGGAAAACTGGACCGCTAAAGCACGCTATTGCACTTGCATGAAAATGCACTCGTAGTATAAGTGTATATAAGTTATTTGTTTCCAACAAAAACGGAAAGTTATGAAATGGCAAAAGGGTATAAGTTAACATATGCTGTTCTGGCGTTGCAGATAACTTTAGGAAAAGCTTTGACTCGGGGTATTAGTACACATGTATCTATTTGCCATTGACTAACATTATTTTTTATCAATTTTTAGTGAATTTTCAGAGAATAAGTCTACATATCCCATTTAGAAAACTTGCTGTAACAACTCGGTTATGGTATGTAGACTTATATCCTCTTGTATTTAGATGTCCGATATTGGTCTGGACAAGGGGCATCAATAAAATAAAAAATGAGATAAGTCGACTTATACCCTTATGCCTTTTTGCCACAGAGATTACCTGGCCTATGCTAGCACAACCTTGGAACTACTTTTTGCATATAAACTGGAAAGGAAACAGCGAACGGATTTTGTTTTGTTTTGAAAATAGCAGTATTTTATGGATAATGTCATGTGCCATTCCAACAACTGGCATTTACATTTGGCTGTCAGACAAACTAATTTCCCCTGCATGCTTTTTCAGAATATCTACGTAAATAGGTCTTCATTGTTTACTTCATTGATAGTGTTTTTAAGCTTTTCCATCACGCAGACATCTAGACTTTCACAGCCGTTGTTCAGTGAATGAGGAGCTTCCAGGTGATTGGTTTATGATGTTCATACTGTGGACGTTTAAAAAAACTGTTTAATTATCAGCAGCACGACTCGGTAGCTCCTTTTTCTACGGTGCAATCTGTCAATAGAATGTGTTGAAACAAACTACCAGCAACAAATACTGTAGTAAGAACTGAAACTAGGGGTGTTTGGTAACTAAAAGACTACATGAAGCGATACCGACGCAACTGTTCGTCCTTAATCAGTTTGAGTCTATTTAATTACTGAATCATCCTCATAGGTTAGAAATAATCGTAATACTAGTAATACGTGTAAGTTTAGAACTCGTCATAGCCCAATAACATTTTCGTCGTCACTTTTCATGGTAATAGATATGAAAGTTTATCGATTTATTTCTCAGACCTTTCCTTTGCCACTATTACTTCTGTTTTACAAATGTGGAACGACACTGCATAATTACCGTGGATATAGCATATAAATACAGCTTGTATGGGTACTTAGTATCAAAATAACAAAATTTTAAATAATAACTTCTATAATTATTGAAAGAGAAAATTATAAAGACCTAATTATAGCAAAATTTTAAAATGGCAAATTTTATCAAACTAAAACTGTTGAATTTATGGAAAATAATGTCTTGCAAAGCAGTCTTTTTTTAATCTGAATAAGTTTCTTTGTATTTTTTCAGAAAGTGAATCTGAACAGGAAAAACTATAGACATGACTGGCTTCGATATGGCGTTTGCGTTCATCAATCGTGTCCTCAACTGGCTGAAAACATTTCAACTTATAAAAGAGACCATGCGCTTTTAAAGTCTGAGCTGGCTAAGTGTTATAGTGAAAAATTTGCAGATATAAGATTGGAAGCGTCTGTTGTGGAAATGGATTGTATAACAAACGTACCTCGAAATCTCCCAGATGTCTACGATATTGTAGTTGCGTACGTATATACTATATTATTATTATACCAGAGTGTTTGCAAAAACACTATTAACTTGAATTTTATCATACAACACAACATATCAAAAGCTTTCCCACCACAATAACGATATTTGAGACTATTTACTTTAAAATTTATGAGTTACCATTTTAAACCTATGATTCTACAAATTAAAGTATTTTCTATTCTATATTCTCTAAATATTGCTGGACTACATAGTATTCTTTACTTTTATTAGAACATATTTCCACTTCATCAAGTGTATTAAAACACTCGCCTAATCAAGTTTTTATTCCAGAAGAACAGTAAATTATATTTTTTTTCAGATTTATTTTGGCAATATTGGTAGCAGTAGTTATAATCTCTTCCTTCCATGAGGGACTAGCCAGATATAAAACTACAGAAGAATATGACAAGTTTAAAGAAACGAGATGTAAGTGTTGTTTTCTAAAGTTTACTGTGGGGAAGTAATTTCATTTTTTTCTATCCTGTCAAGTCTGGAAAATAATCAATCTGAATATATGCTCATCGAAAGCAAACATAAGAAAAAATTCTAACTAAACATTTAGAGAAGAATGTCTTTTTAGATTTTTACAATTTATATTTCATATCCATTTGAAAAACATACTTTGTAATCAACAAACTCAACTTTAATAACTGCCAGTACGTGACTGATCTACGTTATTGTAATCAAGTACTACAATACTTTAAAATGGAAAGGTTTATTGGGGCCGCCACGCCGTAGAAATATTTGTATATGAAATTAAACGAATTCAACCAAATCAATAATCAGTGTTGTAAGTAGATATTGCGAAATTGCAAAATAGTGAAGTAATGGAAAAGAAACTTGCACTGTATACAATTGTGCAATTTAACATTTCCAATGCAAACAAACTCATGGCGATCTATCTTTCTAATGCAATGCAAACATTACATTTTTAACACGCATATTAATAAATGCAAATAATTTAAGCTTCTACAGTCTTCTGCTTCTCAATTGTATTGAGTTCAAACAAACAACACATTCATAACCAGGGTTGGAGCCATCGCAAATTATACATCTGCGACACTATTTACGACGGTCGTAAATATATTTTACGACATGGCTAACTTTTTACATTAATACAAAAATTGAAATTGCAATATACCAAGCCGGTCTATATTGTTCCAGACCATGACACTGGGCCTATAAAGTGACCTTTGGAATGGCCTACCAAAATCTGGCAACATGGTTTCGCCAACCTTTAACAAAAATTTACTAATTTTGGTTACCAAATGGACAATGTACTGGTGTACTGTTCCTGTCATTCTGATACATGCCAGTTGCAAATAACATCCTTAAAATCAATGCTATTTACATCGTAGTGCGTCAGCGTAATATTCGATTCAATAACAATTCCTAATGGGTAGGTACCTAATTCTCCATTGCAAGTAAGTAAAACGTTGCTAATTTAGAATTCATTTAAACAGTAATTTCTTTAAAATAACTTGTTTAGAAGCTAGTGCTATTGCAGCCGTAACACGTGTCTTCATCTTATCAAGCTCTATATCGACTTTTTTAAAGTGATTTTTACAAACAACGCTAATCTTTCCAAACCACCAGTCCCTCAATTCAAATCTTCTTACCATTTTTGTACCACTGTTTCATTCGATGAATGTTTTAACACGCTAATACATGGAGCAAGTGATGAAGCGTAGTTACTTTGACTTGCAGCTCAGAATGCCACACTTCATTTTTGCAACTACTGTGAACTGTCTTGTCAATATCGTTTTTAATGAATATTTGTAAAACTTAGTATGTCCTGGAATATCCTAGCAGAAAATTTGGCATCAGAGCCAGTGTCATGACCTGGAACAATATAGACCGCCTTAAATATTCAGTAGTTATATATTTTACAGAATGCACGCGGGGAATATTGCAAGACTATTCCTCGAAGAAATGTCATCCTTTGTATACCACACTATTCATTTTTAAAGAGTTTTCAGTTATTTACACGCGGACCAATATCAGTGCGATACGCTTAACCTTAACGCTAATTACGGCAGACGCAGTAAGGTTGACTTTACGTATTATTATTAAAAATGTGCCAACCATGAATTAAAATTGGATTATCAACTGCTAAACAAACGCTAAGCAGGCAGTTTATCACCGCCCGCTAATGAGGTGCAAAGACAGTACGCATGTAAGACTGAAGATCTTCTTAAAAGTAATAAATATTATCTTCCACCACAGCAAGAACACGCTTTAGCAGATAAACAATCTTCTGCTAGTAATGGTTCGCCAGAAACGAATTAAATGCACCAAAAGCCAAAATCCACCAATATACCTGAATAATGCAGTAAATCACACTGCATTGACAGCAGATATTCAAAAAAATGCAAAAGAAACATTTACAACATCTTGTAACACCTCTACCATACGTATTAATTTAACTAAAGAGGAAGACAACCGAAGACTAGTCAAATTCTATGCTACAAATAACATAGAATACCATACTTATCCAAATCCAAACGACAAACACCTGTCAATAGTACCGCTTTCTCACACCGATCACGAAATAAAAGATGAGTTCGTTAGGAATCTGCCAGTAATGAAAGTAACTCGTTTGTACACCAAAATGGAAAATATTTGTCAGTCTGTGTAGTCGAACTGACAACAAATGAGCAACCAAATAATATATTTTTATTAACCACACTGTATGACCTGTTGTTACTGTAGAATCTAGAAGAAAATAAAAAACTATACCGCAGTGTCATCGATGTTAACAGCACGGACATGCTAAAAATTACTGTACCCTAAAACCAGTATACGTAAAATGTGCGGGCGATCACTTATATTCCGACTGCAAGAAAAATTCCAATGACCATCCAAAATGTGCTAAATGTGGAGGTGATTACAGTGCAAACTCTCCAGAATCCCGTATGACAGGAGTTCCTACGTAAACAATACACAGTCTTTCCCAGATAAACTTAAAAACGGCTAAATCAAAGCAATGAAACAGCAATTTCATCTAACGAACCAACAATACCCAACAACGTTATTCATCTACTGCTAGAGTTAACCACATCTTATCTTAACCAAATCAAATCTTTCATCACTAATACTCTCCTACCACAGCTTATTAATGGACCATAAGCAGGAAAAAATTAGGTAAAATTTAACAATATTTAATAGAATGCTAATGGTATTATCAACCAATGTTCGTTATTTATAACATTTCTAGCTAGATATAATATCGATATTGCTTGCATTACCGAGATACATCTTGCCGAAACCAACAACTTTAAAATTCTATAATATCACGTTTACCGAAATTCTGCAGTAGCCTCAGAAGTGGCGATTTTCATCAAAAGCATACGCGACTTCTAGAAATTCTAAACTTGAGAATCGAAACAACAGCGACCAAAATTAAGCTTAATGATTAAAGTTGTGTTACTATAACAGGTGCTTACAGGCAGCCAATCATGAAACTAGTTAAAAAAGACAAAAAAAATAATACAACTGATCCACTACTTGTTGTAGGCGATATAAACGCCAAAAATACTTGGTGTGGTTACAGAGCATCAAATCCACAAGAAATCCAACTTAATATTTTTGCAATAGCAAATTTTTTTCAGATTTAGACTCCATATAGTACGCCCTATTTTCCATACAATCCAGATCATAAGACGGATATTCTTGACATTGTGCTGCAAAAACAAATTAACATACCTATATTCCAAGATGTTATAACCGAATTCGATAAACCACATTACCATTGCAATAAAAAAAGCTGTAAAATTAGCTTGTAAACCTTCAGAAAGGGCCTTTCCAATAACCTATAATTATCCCCAAAAATATATTATTGACTGAATGAGAAGAAAAAGTAAAATCCAACGCGAATGGCAAAGAAAAAAAAATAAAAGTTGACTGTACAACATGACACCAAATAAGAAGAGAACTGGATAGCCTGAGAATAAATAACTACAAACAATACATCAAATATTTCAGCTCATGAGACCGAGCTATATGAAAAACTACTAAAAAAATACTAAAACAACGGGAAGAATTGCGCACCTTATCTTCAGAAAGTAATTGTGAAAACTACAGCTTCGACACAGAAAAAGTTGCAGCATTTGCTAATCACTTACAGAAAACCTGTAATCCAATCATCACCTGCACACCTACTCATTTAATGCAAGTTGTAAACGACATCGAACAAAAGGTGCCAATGCCCAATTGTATAAAATCAGCCTCTCCCAAAGAAATAAAGGACTAAATAAATAATCTATTTATAGACCAATTAGTCTACGGACTTCCCTATCAAAGCTGCTATAAACACTTGATTGACAAAATAGAATACATCAACATACTGCCTACCTTTCCGTTCGGTTTTAAAAAAGGCCACCCAACGTACCATCGTCTACAAAGGATCAGCGAACTCGTTTAATATGGTGTCGAAAACCAACTGCATACAACAGCAGTTTTCCTTGACGTTCCCAGACTTTTGACAGAGTGTGGGTCGAAGGTCTTAAAAAGAAAATTCTAGGAATTGATATACATACTTACCTAAAAGCCACTATTTTCTAATTTCTCGATTTTTTTTTTTTGTTAAAGTCAATTCTACGTTGTCAGATGCTAAAAATATTCGAGCAGGCGCTTGCTGCATTCGCGGATGATACGGCAATTTTCACTCAAGCGGCAAAATTGAATGAAACAATGTTGATTTTGCAACGAGCAATAGACAACGATTCCTCTTTGTTCAAAATATGGAATATCCATATCAACTCTGAAAGGTGTCAAGCAAAAATATTCACACTAGGAAGAATTAATAATCCTACCAGTGTATATGTTAACCACAATTTAATGCATTGGAACTCTAATGATTCTGCAGTGAAATACTTTTTATCTTTTATCTTGATACCCGACTAAGCTGAAAGGATCATATTAATCAAAAGCTATCCCAGAGTTACAACAGACTAAGACAGTTATATCCATTATTAAATAGAAAATCAACCTTAAAAACCGAATGTCCGGTATTGCTAGACAAAAGCTTGCTACGACGTTTGGTATTATACCCATCCCGGTCTGGTACAATGTGTCTAAAAACAGCATTCAAAAGCTACAGCGATGACAAAATAAGGTACTAAGAATACCTGTTAACGCTCCATGGTACGTTAGAATCACTCAGCTGCATTATGAGTTTGACATTCCATTAATTAAAGACTACACTAAAAAGTGCGCTAAAATAGTTATTTGTGTACCAAGGGCATTATGAAGATGTTTATGCCCGCTCGAGGGAATCTGGCCTGATGATTTGAAAGTCGCCTGAGGGTATCAACATCAAGTAATATCCGTGGTTTATAGAACATTTTGTCTTACTAGTTTTTCTTAATAACCTAAATAATGAATTAGAAAGAGTATATTGAATGGTCAAGTATTGCTGTAAACGCATCGACTCGTCGAGGTACGTAATTGGTCAGAAAATTTACGCTTGTCATTTCTGACCATTCACGTACCATAGTAACTCATAATGCCCCCCAGGATATTATAAACCCCATAATATGTCTTGTATCCCAGTTACTAAGAAAGAATAATGTACTAGTAAGACATAAAGTTTGTTATGAACTCAAGTGCGTGTAGTGATTTATTATGAACTCTGTAAGAAAAACATTCACAATAGACTTAAGCGTAAATTACCCCAAGAAATTATCTCATCTGATTATGAAAATAACAAAGTTAATGTTTATTATTTAATATTGAGATCATTACTAAGTCTCATTGTGTTATGTTTTAAGTTATTAGTTTTTATTTTATAATTCGTCTCTGCTGTATATAACAAAATATTATTTGTTGATTTGGCAATTTATAACATGTTATAAAAAATTTTGGTTGCCAAATGGACAATGTACTGGTGTACCGGTCCTGTCATTCTGATACATGCCAGTTGCAAATAACATCCTTAAAATCAATGATATTTACATCGTAGTGCGTCACCGTAATATTCGATTCAATAACAATTCCTAATGGGTAGGTACCTAATTTATTCTCCATTGCAAGTAAGTAAGTCGTTGCTAATTTAGAATTCATTTAAACAGTAATTTCTTTAAAATAACTTGTTTAGAAGCTAGTGCTATTGCAGCCGTAACACGTGTCTTCATCTTATCAAGCTGTATATCGACTTTTTTAAAGTGATTTTCACAAACAACGCTAATCTTTCCAATCCACCAGTCCCCTCAATTCAAATCTTCTTACCATTTTGTGCCACTGTTTCATTCGATGAATGTTTGAACACGCTAATACATGGAGCAACTGATGAAGCTTAGTTACTTTGACTTGCAGCTCGGAACGCCACACTTCATTTTTGCAACTACTGTGAACTGTCTTGTCAAAATCGTTTTTAATGAATATTTGTAAAACTTAGTATGTCCTGGAATATCCTAGCAGAAAATTTGGCATCAGAGCCAGTGTCATGACCTGGAACAATATAGACCGCCTTAAATATTCAGTAGTTATATCCCTAGTGCATTCTGTATATTCGAGTATTTCTCAAGAACGCGAAGCGTTCGAGAGAAATACTCGAATTATACAGAATGCACGCGGGGAATATTGCAAGATTATTCCTCGAAGAAATGTCATCCTTTGTATACCACACTATTCATTTTTAAAGAGTTTTCAGTTTGCTTTCTGAAATTTCTTGTGTACCTAGCTGGTTTGCTTTTCTTCCCGCAAATACTCGTTATTGCACTTGTGCAAATACCCGGGTATTGGACTAGTGCAAAATATTCGCTGTATTCGACTCTGATTGGTTCAAATTTTGAAAATTGATTGATGGGATTGGTTTATATTATTTGAGGGGAATAGTCTCTCTTATTCTCTTTTTTATGTAATTTTAATGGATGTCAAGACTTTTCTAGATCAACATACAAAACTTAATATAGATAAGAATAAAAACTAAACTTAACCTCAACATTTAACAAATTACTTCTTTTAGGCATGAGTGTGCGCGACTGATATCCATTAAACCAATCAGAGGATTTACTACATTTACGACACGTATTTTACGACATTTTGAATTTCCGATGTCGAAAATGCAGTAATTGTACTAAATGTCGTAAAAACATTTGCCCAACTCTGTTCACAACTCTTAATCAATACTTAAAATTAATTCAAGAAATTAGTTTAAATCCATAATTTCTGTGAAAATGTGTGAATATAAATATAATTAAAATAAATTCAAAACTACTCGTTTACACGATATGAATTACTGACAAAAACATTTAAAATGCAAACCCTTTGATATTTGGATAGATTTACAATATTTCTCAAGACAAACTACAAGAAGACGTAAGTTAAGATGAACAGCATTCTAACACCTTTTATGTTTCTGAGAGACGCATTCCTGAATTTAGGCAGTGCATCATGCACAGCGTTCATGATTCAGACTCTAAAATAGAGAACTTATCATTATAAACTCAAAAGGTTACCAGATTACAGCCAAAAAAATAAGTCAGAGTTGTTTGTTTGTTTGTTAATCGACAAGGTCTAGGAACGCAGAGTACCAGGTAATTTAGACACCGACTGCTTTAGTCATATGGTCAAAGTTTTATTTAGAATTTTGGTGAGACTAAGGAGTTTCAACCCTAGCAAATGGTCTTTTACATGCTACACATCGTAGTAACATGCGACCCACGGCTTTACATCAATTCCGAATGATGGTAGTCTGTAGAGGCTTTCATCTGAATTTATTTAATTTTGAAAACCTCACCGAGACCGAGAATCGAACTCGCGACCCTTAGATCAGCAGTCAGGATGCTTACCACTGAGCTAACGACCCTGACTAAGTGAGAGTTGTTGGTAATGAATTAAGAGCAGAATAGTTGATAAGCATGTCTTGTTAAAATTTGCAAAATTTATTGAGTGATTGCCGCCATCGCACTTTTGTAATACTTTCAGATGCTATGCTTGCTGAAACTCATCCAGAACGCTCAAATCGACGAACGTTTGTCAGTTTCTGAATAATTTGTTTCGTTGGCTTATAACATATTCAATAGATTTCTTTGGCAGTGTTTTCAGTTTAAAGCAAAGATGAAAGAATGCATGTTATTTACACGCGGACCAATATCAGTGCGATACGCTTAATCTTAACGCTATTTACGGCAGACGCAGTAAGGTTGAGTTTACTTATTATTAAAAATGTGCCAACCATGAATTAAAATTGGATTATCGACTGCTAAACAAACGTTAAGCAGGCAGTTTACACCGCCCGCTAATGAGGTGCAAAGACAGTACGCATGTACCACTGAAGATCTTCTTAAAAGTAATAAATATTATATTCCATCGCATCAAGAACACGCTTTAGCAGGTAAACAGTCTTCTGCTAGTAATGGTTCGCCAGAAACGAATCAAATGCACCAAAAGCCAAAATTTCACCAATATACCTGAATAATGCAGTAAATCACAATGCATTGACAGCAGACATTCAAAAAATTGCAAAAGAAACATTTACAACATCTTGTAACATTTTTGCCATACGCATTAATTTAACTAAAGATGAAGACGACCGAAGAGTAGCCAAATTCTATGCTACAAATAACATAGAATACCATACTTACCAAAACCCAAACGACAAAAACCTGTCAATAGTACCGCTTTCTCTCACCGATCACGAACTAAAAGATGAGATCGTTAAGAATCTGCCAGTAATTGAAGTAACTCCTTTATACACCAAAGGGGAAAATATTTGCCAGTCTGTGTAGTCGAACTGACAACAAATGAGCAAGCAATCAATATATTTTCATTAACCACACTGTATGACTGAGTTGTTACTGTAGAAACTAGACGAAAATCAAAACCTATACCGCAGTGTCATCAATGTCAACAGTACGGACATGCTAAAAACTACTGTACCATAAAACCAGTAACGTAAAATGTGCAGGCGATCACTTATATTCCGACTACAAGAAAAATTCCAGTGACCATCCAAAATGTGCTAAATGTGGAGGTGACTACAGTGCAAACTACCGAGGCTGTAACCATCACGTTGAGTTATTCAAACAACTTGAACTCAAGTCATTACCTCAAGAATCCCGTATGACAGGACCTACGTAAACAATACACAGTCTTTCCCAGATAAACTTAAAAACGGCTAAATCAAAGCAATAAAACAGCAATTTCACCTAACGCAGCAACAATGCCCAACAATGTTATTCATCTACTGATAGAGTTAATTACATCTCATCTTAACCAAATCAAATCTTTCATTACTAATACTCTCCTACCACAGTTTATTAATGGACCATAAGCAGGAAAAAATTATGTAAAATTTAACAATATTTAATAGAATGCTAATGGTATTATCAACCAACGTTCTTTATTTATAGCATTTCTAGCTAGATATAATATCGATATTGCTTGCATTACCAAGATACATCTTACCGAAACCAACAACTTTAAAATTCCAGGATATCACGTTTACCGAAATCATCATTATACTGCCTACCTTTCTGTTCGGTTTTAAAAAAGGCCACTCAACGTACCATCGACTACAAAGGATAAGCGAACTTGTTTAATATGGTTTCGAAAACCAACTGCATACAACAGCAATTTTCCTTGAAGTTCCCAGACTTTTGACAGAGTGTGGGTCAAAGGTCTTAAAAATGAATTTCGGAATTGATATACATACTTACCTTAAAGCCACTATTCTCTAATTTCTCGATTTTTTTTTGTTAAAGTCAATTCTACGTTGTCAGATGCTAAAAATATTCAAGCAGGCGTCAAACAGGGTAGCACCCTAGGTCCTGTGCTTTTTAATATATAAACATCAGACCTACTTGAAATTAACGCTGGGCTTGCTACATTCACGGATGATATGGCAATTTTCACTCAAGCGGCAAAATTGAATGAAACAATGTTGATTTTGCAACGAGCAACGATTCCTCTTTGTTCAAAATATGGAATATCCATATCCACTCTGAAAAGTATCAAGCAAAAATATTCACACTAGGAAGAATTAATAATCCTACCAGTGTATATGTTAACCACAATTTAATACATTGGAACTCTAATGATTCTGCAGTGAAATACTTGAGAGTTTATCTCGATACCCGACTAAGCTGAAAGGATCATAATAATCAAAAGCCATCCCAGAGTTACAACAGACTAAGACAGTTATATCCATTATTAAATAGAAAATCAACCTTAAAAACCGAATGTGCAGTATTGCTATACAAAAGCTTGCTACGACGTTTGGTATTATACCCATCCCGGTCTGGTACAATGTGTCCAAAAACAGCATTCAAAAGCTACAGCGATGACAAAATAAGGTACTAAGAATACCTGTTAACGCTCCATGGTACGTTAGAATCACTCAGCTGCATTATGAGTTTGACATTCCATTAATTAAAGACTACACTAAAAAGTGCGCTAAAATAGTTATTTCTGTACCAAGGGCATTATGAAGATGTTTATGCCCGCTCGAGGGCATCTGGCCTGATGATTTGAAAGTCGCCTGAGGGTATCACCATCAAGTAATATCCGTGGTGTATAGAACATGTTGTCTTACTAGTTTTTCCTAATAACCTAGATAATGAATTAGAAAGAGTATATTGAAAGGTCAAGTATTGCTGTAAACGCATCGACTCGTCGAGGTACGTAATTGGTCAGAAAATTTACGCTTGTCATTTCTGACCATTCACGTACCATAGTAACTCATAATGCCCCCCAGGATATTATAAACCCCATAATATGTCTTGTATCCCAGTTACTAAGAAACAATATGTACTAGTAAGACATAAAGTTTGTTATGAACTCAAGTGCGTGTAGTGATTTATTATGAACTCTGTAAGAAAAACATTCACACTAGACTTAAGCGTAAATTACCCCAAGAAATTATCTCATCTGATTACGAAAATAACAAAGTTAATGTCGGCGTTTGTAAACTGCAGCGGATCATTAGTGAGGGTATGTAAATTGCAGCGGGCACCGTTCAGGTAGTTTTTGGGACGTATGTAAATTGCAGCGGGGTCATAAAATTAACATTAACATTAATCGACAACTAATCACATCATTTCCCATCACACTTTATTCAGGGTTGGGACTGGAGAAATATACATATTAAATATATATTCGGCGTGTTTAAAAATGATGGAAATCTTATTTCCACTTTTTTTAGACAAATAACATGCAAGTATTTTTGTGTTTTCGATATTTGTTTATTTTTTTTAATTGCCAAATAAAATTACTTCTTGTGCATCACTGTATCGCCAAAGTGATGCCATACTTGCTGCAAAAAACTCAATCTATTTATACATCCGTTTTTGTACGCGGACAAACGGACTTCTAAAAACTGTTGTCTATTCAACGTTTCGCGGTTCACTTTTTTCTTGCAGTCGATGCTCCTCATTTTGACGTAAGTTTCGGTCTGATACTCCAAGAGAGTTTGGACAAAGATGTTCAGATTTCGATGGAAAGTACCGAAGTTTTTATTGAAATGAGAGTGGAACGACTCGTATGCATTAGTCGTTCGACACATCTCTGCTGAGGATGATGTCCAGATAGATGAGGGAAAGAGAGCCTCTTCGGAAACGTAGGTGTCAACTACTAGGTAATCCAAGTACCTTGAGACGCGTTGATCTTTGGGTTGTACGGCTCCAAGGTCAAACCCGAAGACTTCAAAGTTTCCTTTTATACCATAAATTTTACAGTATGGAATTCCATCATTAGGCGCTCATTAGATCATGGTAATTACACGGCGCCTGTCATTAACATGAACCCCCTGCAATTTACATACTTTTTGGAGACACTACCTGGCTATTATATGCTAATGAGGATTAAGCCCCTGCAGTTTACATTATTTTATAATTCGTCCCTGCTGTATATAACAAATTATTATTTGTTGATTTGGCAATTTATAACATGTTATAAAAAAGTCAACATAAATCGTTTAACCATTGAAGTACGATGTTACAAAGATGTAATTAACTGCAGTCTCCCCACTTGGCAATTATAATCTATCTCAAGCAAATCGATGATTGCATCTGAGTATTATTAGTTTACACGTTCTTTAGGGATGTTCGACAAGCTAAACAAATGGGCTTACGAGAATCAGGTACTTGGCGCTCATTTCCTGAATATGTTCACGTCGATTACTCCGGCAACACTAAAGCATACTAAAATTATGCAAGCAATAAATAGAACCAGGCTAACAAAGCTAAATACTTGTAAACGTCGATTTGAATGAGGTTGACCATACCATGGTTCACAAAGAAAAGCTCTTTCAAAAATATAGAGACCAATGTTGAAAGACATTTATTATCGAAATAGCATGGACTACAGAGTAATGATGCAGTTATAAAAAAGTAAAGAAATATTTCAAAAATCTATTAAATATGTTTTTCGGCTTTTTCCACTGTCTAGGGTGTAAATCACACAACGTTTCGGTAGTTTTGATCTACTCGCGTCTTCAGGTGTTCCTGGTTAGTCCGGAGAAGGACTGATATTGTACGTTTCTCAACTTCCGAAACGTTGTGTGATTTACACCCTAGACAGTGGAAAAGATCCGGAAAACATATCATAATAGACCACTGCCAAAAAATGACATTCAGAGAACAAATCTATTAGATGATGATACGATACAATTGAACTAGAGATAGTTCAAAGTGGAGAACCGTCAAACTCGAAAAAACGATTTAAGGTAACTTCTAGAGATAAAAATGGGAAAATCACTTAGACGTACCTACAAAATTGCATACTATTGAAAGCAAAGAAATGTTTTATACATCGGAGGAAACGTTATTAAAATTAGACGACTAAGTAGAATTCAACAAGTGATTCTAAAAAAGATTAATCAAAGTTACCCTAGACAAAAATCACGTATGTCGCCGCTGGCATTTGGAACATTTGAACTTAACTTAATTTTCCATCTACTCTGTAATTACAATTGATTTTTTCAGTGAAAACCATAACTTAAAATATACAAAATATTAATTAAATGACTTGTCTGAAAAATTACTTGGGGCTTGTCAAATTAAGCTGACATAAACTGGGGCTTGTCAAATTAAGCTGACATAAACTGACAGTTGTAGTCATTAAAATCACCTGCTTGCTGAATCAATACTACGCAAATAACCTATGTATATCATTTTCTTTCTTGGCCTTCTTTGATGAATCTTGTTTTTTAATTACATGTTACGTTAGTTCATAGAAAGGCCCTACGTAATTCTGCGGTACGGTCATAAGTCATGCGTAATCGGTTCCACGGCACGAAATGTGATAGCGCAGTAACTCAGAAAACGAGTAATGTTTCGATAAAAATGCCGAGAAAAAATGAACATTTGTTTTCTGGTGTAATGCATTTTATTATAACCATCGAATGAAACTTACCTTTTTCAGTTCAACTTCAAACTAATTTGCTGCAATAATTTCAATGCAACACTGATTTTTGTCAAGTTGTAATTCTAATTTCTTTCTGTTTTCGGTTTTCCGAAATGTACTATGACCAATGATGACATAAGTATATGCAGATTTGTTTACAAAAGTACAAATTTGCTCTAAAATAATTAGGGAAGCAAATATTTTCACATGAAGTATTTACAATTAAAAACCCTATGGTGCCATGACACCTCTATATTCTACTTACAAGTACTGCTTAAATCACTACCAAGATTTTGTTCTCACAAAAAAAGTAATAATGAAGACTATTCTGACAGAAATACTGAGCATATATCATGTCCTACTGGGAAAAGAAAATTCTTTATAATAAAATTTGCTGCTAAACATATTACTCATTGATATTAATCTTCTAAATTTTCGTTTAAAATATTGATCTTGAAAATGATATGGTACTAATAATACATCATTCATCATGATCTATAGGCTCTTTTACCTTTCGGTGTCGAGGACCATTCATACCTCACGGGAAGTGCAACGGAGGTAATGCGCCGCAAGCGACTTACACTACCCTCCCCCGCATTCAAACACACAACAACTTACATCTAACTTAACTAATGAGTTCAAATCCACTGCCGCTCCGAGAAAATTCTCGGCTACGGCCAGATTTGAACCCGTGTCCACCTGGTTGCTAAGCAGACAACAAGCCCACTCCACCACCGAGGTGGCCTACTAATAATACAAATATGAAAAATATATAAATTTCTTATTGTGCAAACCAAATTTACATTTAAATTTGTATTTAATACTGATCTTCATTAAATTTGAAGGTTAATAAAAGCTCGGACATTTTTTCCATGTCAGCTTATTATTGTATCCAATTTCAGGGTGCCTTATGTCAAGTTGAGGTATTTTTCCGTTACCAGGGTACGTACAGATCGTTGTCCCCTCTCACTCTAAAGTACTTTTGAATAAGATATATACTTTTCACTTTGTTTAATTTTATAACTAACTACTTGGCATTGCTAAATTATAGATTATGTTTCATCAGGTTACGCGCACATTGGCATAACATCGATAATTTAACTACATCATACGTATATTAAATAAATATTATGACAATTCCGCCAAATTTATTTGTACACACTAATACCTAGCTAGCACTTCTCCATTATTCAGATTCTAAAATGCAAGGCATAGCAAACAGCTTTCGTTAATATAATACAATAACATACCTTATAATAATTTTTTCTGCAACTTTTGTGGATATGTTAATTAAAAAGTAATGCTAACGTCAGGAAGCTATTTATGTCCATACCCTGTTAACGGACAGATACGTCCTGTTTTTCCATTGTCAAAAACTGGAAGGCACTAATCGCACGCCCAATCGATGTAGACACAGATATACAGTCGTTGCAATGCTTTAATGGATTCCGTACCTTCCTCGTCCTCTGTATATTAGCAGTTCACAGCTGCATTATAGAGATAAGAGCTTCAGTTGCCAACTCTTGGTTTACTGAACACGTAAGCTACACAAATATTGAATAAAATTGTTCATAATTTTAATAACATTTTCAGGTCACAGATGGGTTCGTAGAAATGACGTTTCTTAATGGGCAGTACATTATGCAAATATATCTTATAATGTCTGGATGGCTATTATCGTCTGATTTTTTCAATATTTTTAAAAAACAAAAGCAAGTCAGACTAGATTATGTGAGGATGGCCTTTATTCATAGATGGATCAGGTAATTCTCAAACAAAATATTATAGCCAACGTAGTAATAAGTATTTCTGTCCAATTTCCTGTAGTTTTAATTATACAGCGTGTTTCCTGAGTAAGTAATCGAACTTAAAGGTAGTAATCTATGGATTATTTTAAGAAGAAAAGTCCCTATAAACATGTTTCCTAATTGCTTCGTTTTCAAAATACAGGGTGTCAAAGAAACGGAAACAAAATTGAAAATTAAGGAAATTTTTAAAACGAATAGAGATATTTCATTCAAATTTGGTATGCTTAAATGTGGTACTAAGAGCCACTTTTCAGTATTATTTAAAGATTTTCATGTGCACCATGTGGGTAATCATATTACATTTTTTTATTACAAAATGACACGTCATTGATTATTTTTCAACTCAATTAATTTTTTTAAACTCTCAAACAAAAACTTTCCAAAAACTGCCTCTACTATTTTTTTTAGATTTTATTAGCCGTTATCGAGTTAAAATAAAAATTGTACATAAAGCACAATTATGTATTTCATTGCAGTTAAACATGTTTATGTCTGTTGATCACGACACCTGCTTTCCACACTTGTTTAAATAACTGAACAACGTCATTTCTATTGTATTAACCTAGTATTTTAAAGTTTTATTAACCATGGTGAATTACATAAACTTAAAAATGGCTGATATACATTTTGTGTACGGTCTTGCTGATGGAAGTGCGAGGCGTATGTACAGCGAAAAGTATCCCTCCCAATCACCGATTACCGAAATAAGTAAGTAAGTAAGTAATCAAACTTAAAGATGATATTCTATGGTTTATTTTAAGAAGAAAAGTTCCGATAAACGTGTTTCCTAAATTGCTTCGTTTTCAAAATACAGGGTCGAGTTAAAATAAAATGTGTTGTAAATAATAATAAAATACAAATAATAAAAATGAAGTAACTAATGAAATTGCAGAATAAATTAGAGCACCTGCTGAAAATGGTAACCTCCGGCCATAACACATGCCTCAGCTCTCCTTCTCAGTGATTGACGTACTCGAAAATACCTGGAGTGTTACTTACGGTCTCACATCCATGTATTATGCAGATCGTCTGGGCTTACAATAAGTGTTGTGTAAAGTAAAGATTTGAGGTGCTCCCAAAATAAAAAATCTAAAGGAATTAGATCTGGTGACCTTGTAGGCCATGATTGGTTTGAGCACCCCGACCAATTCATCGATTGGTAAACTCCATATTCAAAAACTGACGAGTTGGTACGCTAAAATGAGCTGGAGCTGAACATCTTGCTGTAGAAGAGGTAGTTGATCTTTAAGAAAATGTCGATACGAAGCACCGCCTGGTCTCATGGGAAGAAAGACAGTCAAGAAATCTCCAACAATTCCCACCCATACATTCAATGAAAATTGATGGTGGAAGTGGTCCCCTACTATCGCATGTGGATTTTCTTCACTCCAAAGATGTGTTAAATTATAAAGGAATTAAAACCAGATTGAATTAACAAAAGACATATAATCG
This sequence comes from Agriotes lineatus, assembly GCA_940337035.1. Taxonomy (NCBI): domain Eukaryota; kingdom Metazoa; phylum Arthropoda; class Insecta; order Coleoptera; family Elateridae; genus Agriotes; species Agriotes lineatus. The sequence continues at coordinate 42,398 of CALNHX010008268.1, read as the reverse complement.
CCGAAAAATGAATACAGATTACTTTTAAAGGTTATTTTAGCTTCGAAGCTATTTGATTAATGCCAAATGTGAGACAGTTTTGTCATTACAGTGATAAATATAGGCATATTCTTCGACAGATTCTAACCACTCGGTAACATTTTGGGCAAGTGGATTAAATTCGTCGATTAAATTAGCTGTAAGCGTATTGATACTTGAGAATTGGTTTTTATCTTTTACCTGAAGCTGGCGTGCAAATTTGGCCATACCTTCAAAGATGGCATCGCCTAATTGTGACACTGTTGTCACACTTTCCGGCGACCTCCCCATCCGTCCTTGACCTTCGCCGCAAGAGCACCTCGATACCTCCAGGTGTCCCGAGGGATCCGATCAACGGGATGACGACCCAGCACCACCTGCCTGAGAACGTCGAGCGACCTACCACTCCGAAGATCCGGTCCTCTGCGTCTTTCCAGCCTCGGTCCGTGGACTTCGGGTTCGTCGTCGGCGAGCCCGGTGCCGTCGCTCCACGGAACGCTCTCTGGTCGGCCGCCGCCGATTCTCCACATTTAGGACGTCCCTTCCTGCTTCAGTCATAACTCACGATCTCACTAATTAATTATCACACGCGCAAACAAATACGACTGCTACCTAAGCAGATAGGATCTTTATCCCACTTCTGATGTTAAATTATAAAGGAATTAAAACCAGATTGAATTAACAAAAGACTTATAATCGCCGAAAAATGAATACAGATTACTTTCAAAGGTTATTTTAGCTTCGAAGCGCCGCTGTTCGAATGCTGGCAGCGAATGTGTCCGTCTCGATCATGTCCTCTCCAAGGGCCGCTTCCATGCACGTGTAGATCCCGTAACAGGGCCCAATTATTCTCGCCTTGGCGCCATTCCGGGTGACTGCCACTGCACCCCATTAGCGCCGGGAAGGAATTTTGGGACCAGCTCGCGGGGTCAGAAACGGGGTCAGAAACGTGCTCAGTAACCAATTCTTAACACGGCCTTTCCTGACGGAACTGAGTGTCCTCACTCGGGTAACACGGCACGGAAGTCTGAAACTTGTACAGAATGTCTGAGACAGAGCACCTTGACAAATAAAATAGAATACAAAATGAACACGGCAGGTTGCACTCCTTAGGTAACAGCAATCCAACCTATACCCTAATAAGAATACAATACACTGGGCCTAGTTTATTATTAATTAATAAAACGTGAAAAAAAGTAAAATATCTACATATAATAATTAAAAATTTGGTCACGTCACCAGTAGCCCTGCGCCCGCATACCTCAGTGACCCCAGGCATATGATGTGAATACCACTACCATTCGACCACAATGTGTTCCCGCCAAAACAGAACTATGTGTTACCTGTACTTGACCACAAAGTGTTACCGCCGAAGCCCATAGCAAGATAATCACAAAATACCCCTGACCCTTACCATCAATCTCTATTATCACCCGACTCTCCTACTCGAATCGGATCCATGGCCTGATGTTATCCACACCAGCCACGCTATGATACCTCAACTGAGAGCGACTACTGCCTGGAATGTCTGACACTTCATATCGGTCGTTTCCCAACACCTTTGAAATCCGGAAAGGACCTCGCCATTTCTGTTGTAGCTTATGGCTTGTTCCCGTAGCAGGAGTACTCGTAATTCGCAGCAGTACCAGTTCCCCTACGAGGTACGGACGAGACTGACTCCTTTTCTGGTCAAACCTCCGCTTCTGTCCATCCTGATAGCGATTCATGTGTCCTTCCATTCGTGCTCGGATTTCTGTCACGTCGACCACCTCCTCTGTGTTAGTCACAAGTTGTGCCTGTGAAATAACTCTATACCCCATTAAAGCTTCGCTTGGCGTCGCGCCAATCGCCTGATTAAGTGTACCATTTAACCCTATCTGAATATTATTAATGTTCTCGTCCCATTTCTTTTCAGCTTTATTTGCTCCTATGGTAGCTAACGAGTCTGTTATAGTTTTGTTATAGCGCTCAACCTGACCGTTTCCGCGAGGCATAGCCACTGCATTTAAATGATGTTTAATTCCAACTTTCAAACAGAAATCTTTGAATTTATTACTCGTAAATGAGGTTCCTCTATCACTTATCAGCCTATTGGGGACTCCGAACACTTTAATCATATCATTGAGAACCCGTATTGTAGATTTAGAGTTAATGTTTTTTACTGCATAGATTAGGATAAATTTTGTAAAGGCGTCAAGAACATGTGTATTACCTGTCGTGCTCCTGATAAAAGGCCCTAAATGATCGATGTGAATAGTGTGAAATGGTTTTGGAATTTTTTTAATAGGGTGCAATTCTCCCTGCGGTTTACTTGAGGGTGATTTAAAATATAAACAATTTAAGCAGTTTTTCACATACTTCTTAATAAATCTACTCATCTTCGGAAACCAATATTGACTTGCAACCAACTCATAAGTTTTTGCAAAAGCAAAATGGCCAACATCGTCGTGCGCCATACGCAATATTTGATATTTCGCTTGTTTTGGAGCTACCCATCGTAACCCGTGCGAAGTAATTTTGTACACTATTCCCCCTTTTAATGCATAGTTTTGAAATACATCTCTATTAGGTGTAACATTTCCAGTCTCAAGAGTTGATTTAATGTGTTGAGTACTTTTGTCATATTGTTGGGCTGCCAACAACCAATCTTTGCCAGAGATGGCTATTGTACATACCGCTTTTGTTGTTTTCGGAGGATTCCGACTTAGCGCGTCTACATGCTGCATCTGTTTGCCTGGCCTGTGTATAATTTGAAACTGATATTCGCTTAAAGCTAGCACCCATTGACCTATACGAGCATTTACTTCGTGCTTTGCAAATGTATGTTTAACCGCCGCACAGTCGGTAATAATAGTGAAAGAACGCCCTAAAAGATATTGTCGAAACCTCTTAACAGATGCCACTATAGCAAGTGTTTCTAAGACAAACGAATGTAATTTTTGTTCGTCTTTAGTAGTCTGTCTGCTAAAGTATGCAACAGCCCGTTCCACCTTGTCATACTGCTGTACCAGAATTCCGGCCAAACCCCACCGAGAAGCATCGGTATATAATTTTATTTCCTTTCCTGGGTTAAATAAAGCGAGAACCGGTACAGACATTAATGACTGCTTTAATATGTCAAAAGCGTGCTGCTGTTCACTACTCCAACTCCATTCGGCATCTTCTGCTAACAGACCATTGAGGGGTTTAGATTTTTCGGCATAATTCTGAATGAACTTTCGAAAATATCCAGTTAAACCTAAGTATTGGCGTACTTGGTGAATATTTGTTGGTACTTGAAACTGAGCGACGGCTTCAATTTTAGATGAACTAGGTTTAATGTTCGAATTTGTAATTTCATAACCCAAGTACTGAATTGTTGTTTTGAGAAAGAAACACTTTTTTAAATTCAAAGTTAACCCATTTGCTTTAAAAATAGTTAGTACTTCACGTAAAATAGTTAATGACTGTTCTACAGTGGTACTCGGAATCAACACATCGTCCAAGTACACAAGCACCTTATTAAATCTGAGCTGCCCTAAAGCTGTATTGAGCATACGCTGAAAAACTAAAGCTGCGTTCATTAGCCCAAAGGGGACCCTTAAAAATGCATAATGGCCATCTTGGGTAACAAATGCAGTCACGGGTATTGATTCGGTTGCAAGAGGTATGTGGTAATAGCCTGAAAATAAATCTAAACTCGTGAAATACTGAAATCCAGATAGACGTCTTAATTGTTCTTCTATTAGGGGAAGAGGGTACTTATCAGGTACTCTTATTTTATTTAGTGCTCTATAGTCTACACAAAGACGTTTTTCGCCATTTTTCTTTGAAACCAATAAAACGTTACTCACATACGGAGATTGTGACTCCCTGATTATGCCGTTTTTCAATAAATCGCTTACAATATCTCTAATTTGCTCCCGTTCCTGATCCGAGAACTGTCGTGGTCTAAAAGCAATAGGTTTATCAGTAGTTAATGTGATTTTCATTTCGGTTTTTGGGGTGACTCCAATCTCAGATAAATTTTTAGCTGTACATTCGGAAAATTTATTTAAGATATCCAAAAGTGTCTGTATTATTTCAGGTTGTTCGATACCTACATTAACCACAATATTATTAATAGAATTAATAACAAAATTACAGGTGTTATTGTCTTGAAAAAGTAAAGTGTTACCAGTTTTCGAATAACACACATCATATAATTCAGTAAAATTTTGTCCAATCAAAACCTCTACACCCATTACACATTCTTCGATTATATATAGTTCGATTTCTCTAATGACGCCATCGATTTTTATTTCGGTACATGTGATCAAAGTAGGTTTTAGTTGCTGACCGAAAGCAGTGGACAAAACAATTAAGCAATCAAGTGGCTTTAAAGTTAACAAGAATTTTTCGGCGGTACGTTTTGTAATGAGGGAACACTCGCTCCCGAAATCTACGTAAGATTTTATGCAAAATCCATTAACGGAAGCATTCTTGTAACATTTTGCGTTACTATCTTGTCCTGATCTTATAACATTTACGTGCCTATATTCAATTGCTTTTTGACGTAAAGTTCCCTGCGGACAGCTTCTTTTAAAATGACCGCCCTGTCCACATTGATAACATGTTCTTAAATTACTTTTTCCTTTATCCCTTTTAAATACGCCTACCTCATTCTTTTTATCATCTAACGTTTTAAAGTGGCTCGCTAATACTGCAGGATCTCGAATTCCCGCCGTTTCTACAGAAAATTTGATTTGTTCGTCATTTATTCCGCCCATAATCAAATTAACTTTATCCTCATCCGAAATGCCCAATTTTAGTTTATGAGTTAATGCTAATTTCTCAAACGTATATTTGTACAATGTAGTGCCTGGTTTTGGTATACAAGACATCATATTTTGCAGAGCTTTATTTAAATCGCGTTTTGGTTTGAAATTTTGCAACAACATTGCTTTCCACTCGGACCACTCAAATATCCGTGTGGGCAAGCCACGATACCATACCTCGGCGGGACCCCGTAATTTGCTTAATGCCAAATGTGAAACAGTTTTGTCATTACAGTGATAAATATAGGCATATTCTTCGACAGATTCTAACCACTCGGTAACATTTTGGGCAAGTGGATTAAATTCGTCGATTAAATTAGCTGTAAGCGTATTGATACTTGAGAATTGGTTTTTATCTTTTACCTGAAGCTGGCGTGCAAATTTGGCCATACCTTCAAAGATGGCATCGCCTAATTGTGACACTGTTGTCACACTTTCCGGCGACCTCCCCATCCGTCCTTGACCTTCGCCGCAAGAGCACCTCGATACCTCCAGGTGTCCCGAGGGATCCGATCAACGGGATGACGACCCAGCACCACCTGCCTGAGAACGTCGAGCGACCTACCACTCCGAAGATCCGGTCCTCTGCGTCTTTCCAGCCTCGGTCCGTGGACTTCGGGTTCGTCGTCGGCGAGCCCGGTGCTGTCGCTCCACGGAACGCTCTCTGGTCGGCCGCCGCCGATTCTCCACATTTAGGACGTCCCTTCCTGCTTCAGTCATAACTCACGATCTCACTAATTAATTATCACACGCGCAAACAAATACGACTGCTACCTAAGCAGATAGGATCTTTATCCCACTTCTGATGTTAAATTATAAAGGAATTAAAACCAGATTGAATTAACAAAAGACATATAATCGCCGAAAAATGAATACAGATTACTTTCAAAGGTTATTTTAGCTTCGAAGCGCCGCTGTTCGAATGCTGGCAGCGAATGTGTCCGTCTCGATCATGTCCTCTCCAAGGGCCGCTTCCATGCACGTGTAGATCCCGTAACAGGGCCCAATTGTTCTCGCCTTGGCGCCATTCCGGGTGACTGCCACTGCACCCCATTAGCGCCGGGAAGGAATTTTGGGACCAGCTCGCGGGGTCAGAAACGTGCTCAGTAACCAATTCTTAACAGATGGTTATTACAAAAATCCATAACAGCGTTATTCAAAAAGTTGACCTCGTTAGTAAAGAACACCTCAGCAAGGTATTGAGAATTATGTACAATTTTTTGCTGAATCCACAGACAAAACGTTAAACGTTGTGAAAAATCTCGTGGCAACAGAGCCTGTACGCAACTGATATAGTTGCTGTTCTCTCAGTATTTATTATCCACACGAGCCTAGAGCTTACTTGAAGATTAGATGCAACTTTTGTGGTGCTAGTTTCTGGATATTCTTCAATTTCGTTCAGAACAGCTTCTTCCACTGCGGGAGTCCTAACTGTTTTAGGTCTTCCTGGAACATTACGTGTTAGTACAAATGATATTGTTTCCACAAGATACTGGTGGATTCTTATGGAAGTTCGATGATTCGGTAATTGGCGATTGAGGTACTTTTCTCTGTAAATGCGCCATGCTTCTTGAGCACTTCCGTCAGCAAGACCGTACACAAAATGCATATCAGCCATTTCTAAGTTTGTGTATTTCACCATGGTTAATAAAACTGTAAAATATTAGGTTAATACAATACAAGTGACGTTGTTCAGTTATTTAAACAAGTGTGAAAAACAGGTCTTGATCAACAGACATAAACATGTTTTTCTACTCTGGTAACTAAAATGGTATTTAACATACTAAAAACATACACGTTGCTAAGTGGCCTTTTAATCATGCCTTCATAACCTGTGACTAAAGAGCCTCTTAGTCGTGGGCTGAAGTTGGAAAAGACGTTTTAGTCACGAGTTGAAGTTAGGTTCAGACAGTATTTGCTTTATTAGCCACAGCCAAAATTAAAATCAAGTTAGTTTTCAACAGTCAAGTTTGACGTTTGTCAAGCGTAATTTAACCTAACATAAAATTCAAAATCTTAATGAAATAATATGATGTTATATTGTCTAAATTTGTGGTCGTAGAAAAGGTATAGTATGTAACACATTATATAAACTCGTCTTGACACTCGTTTATTAAACACTCGCTGCTCTACGCTCCGCTCGTTGCTAAAAAAACTCGTGTCTAAAGTGACGTTTATAAAACTTGTTACATAATATACTATTAACTACGATGAAATACATAATTGCGCTTTATTTACAATTTTTACTTTAACTCGATAACGGCGAATGAAATCTAAAAAAGATAAGCGGTAGTTTCTCCATAGTTTTTGTTTGAGAGATTAAAAAAATATTCAAATTGAAAAGTAAGCAGTGGCGTGTCATTTTCTAATTAAAAAGTGTAATATGATTACCCACATACACGCCCTTGATGCACCTGAAAATCTTTAAATGATACTGAAAAGTGGCTCTTAATATCACATGTAAGCAAAGAAGCCGATTACTTTAACGCAGGAATCGACAAAACTACTAATTTGCACATATCTCAGGTTTTTACTATAGAGGAAAATGGGATCCAACATATACAAGGTAAACATCCTAAAAAGGAGAAAAGAAAAATTATCGATGCGGACTGCACGAGCCCAACCGTACGGTGTAGCGATTGTCACGCACCGAAATTCAACGCAAGGGCAGAAATAAGTAACGATAATCGTGAAGCGCAGCTAGCGAGGGTTGGATAACGGTAACGATGGGTGCTTACCGCAGTATCGCATATAGCAATGTACAGCGAACGATGCGCGCGGTACTTGCCGAGAAAGTACCATGTTCCATTGATGTTTTTGTACATGTTGAAGTCGCCATGCTTTCGTTGTAGTTCTTTAACTTCTTTGCATTTCTTTTCGTACCAGTCTTCTATTTCGTTCAGAATTTTTCTTATAATCATTTTATTGATTGCGCCATATTTTACATTATTTTGGTTCTTGTATTGTCTCCGTTCCTCCAGCAATTCTAAATTTTTATCATTCATACATTGCTGTTTTTTATTGCTTTTTATAATAGTTAAGTTTTTTATTGCATCATGTGCAATTGGTTTTAGCATTTAACTATATCTGTTCTGAGTTTGTTTACTGTACTAACTCTATATTATCAAAGCTATTGTCCATTTCTGCTTTTATTTGTTAACTATGGATATTGATGAAGTGGCCGTCAAATCTACAGTTTCTTCAGTCTAAAGTTTATTTCACCAAGAAGCACGTTGTGATGCGAGGGAACATCTGCTTTTGGATAGGTTTTCACAGAGTTAACTGTTTCTAAATCTTCCATATATAATGAAATAGTCGATTTTGTTCCTCACTGTGTTATTAGTTGAATCAATGAGAGATTTCTGCGTGTATAAACGTCTTTCAGGTAACTTAAAAAAGGTATTAATTACACAAAATTGATTGTCTATGCAAAATTCAACAAATCAATTTCCTCTTTCATTCCTTGTACGGAGACCAAAGTCACTAAGTATGTTATTCTCTTTTCCTTTGCCAACCTTTGGATTTAGGTCACCCATTAAAATATGTCTAACTGTTTTCTTTCAGTTTTTCAGTAACACTTCCGATGCCCTTACAAAATTTTCCAATTTCACCTTTAGTACTAAAATTCAGTTAAATCATTACGACTATTTGATACATATACTACAGATTTGGCACACTTATATACTTGTTTCGTTGCAATTATTCCTACTGCGTTCCAATGGTAGTTGCATCGTTCGCCCGAGTAGTACACTGTTTTTTCCAGAGTTGGGCCACCTCATTGCTTTTATTTCTAGGATAGCTGTATTTAAACCTTTCATTTTCTTTATCGTATTATGCACTTTACCACGTTCATAAGGGCTTCTACTATTTCCATGTTCCTATTCTAAATTTAGTTTTGATATTGGCCGACAGGAAGATTCTCAGCACCCGTGCTCCATCTAAGGAGCGCCGTTTCTCAGGACCATTCATTAAATTTGAAGTCATAGTATGATGTCTTGGGAAATAGAAGCTGTTTTTTTGTGCAACCTTGCTGAAAAGTTGTTTTTGCGGGCGTAATAACGGCTGCAAAATTGGTTCTCGCGGCCATTATTATTTCGCTGCCGTTGTTATTAGTAACGGCCGCAAAAATAAATTTCGCGGCAGCAAACTTATCGGCACGGTTGCACAAAATATCGATAATGTGTTTTTGATTATAATAAAGATAGCGGTTGCACAAAAAATGTTGTGTATACCACTTTCACGAAATATTTGGCTTCCTCAGAAGAATTTGGTGGACTTGACTTTATCTGGCATAAACGTCACTGACTTCAGGCTTCGTTGCACAAATAAGCCATTAAAATCTTTACAGAATTGCGAACATGCTTCTCAGCACACCAGTTTTTAATGTGTATGTCGCTTCATACCTAGATTTTGACTTCTCGGAAATGATTGAATTGCATCCGACGCTAACACACTATTCATCTTCGTTTTGAACTTCCTCTTTCGACGTCATTTTGGGTGAAAAGCCCTCTCAAAATTTTAAATTTCCTTTCAAATTTACAAGAACCAGTTTACATGTTTACTTAATTTCATAGTAACCGCAGCGAGGTAGTTTAAAAAAATATTAACTGACGTGATAACAAAAAAACTAGGACGAATTATTTCAAATCGTCGCTGTCAAGTAAGTTTGGCTTCAAAAGCAGCATGATTTCTTGCTTAGATGTTACGTTCTGCTTATGATATTCTTGCTTAGATATTACATTCTGCTTTTGATATTCAAGTTGATATGACATAGGACAGGTCTGAATTATTCACATTACAGTTAAAGTTATTTGACCACCTAAAATATAAAACATTCCTGGCTAAGGAACCTATTAATTGTATTTTTTGTAGCTTTTTTACGCCCTTGGTACATAAATAACTATTATGCAGATGTGTCAATGGCAATAATTAAATCTGACATTGCATTCTTAAAAACATTTGAATGCAGTAAATGACACTATTGACATGCGAGCCATTGACAATGAACACATTAAAAATCTTGATTGAGCCCAACTAGTTTTCGCGTCTTAATTTTAATGGTATTTTTAAAACACTGTTTTTTTAATAGGAGCTGAACTTTATATTTTCAATTAATTGGTGAGAAACTAATAATTTTCATAGAATTGGTGCAAATTTAATAGACTTTTCTTTTAATGCAATCTGTTATCCTATATAGTAGTAACAGCAATCTTATAGAAAACCATGAAGCAAAGATGTAAGTAAAGTATGTATAATTTAATACAGTGAATTCATTTTAATGGTTAACATAGCAGTTTCGTTTCTATGCCAGCATTAAATCGTGCAGGTTACTCCCATAGTTACCAATAATCAATAGATTAGAGCGTTTATTTTACGAGTTAACATACGAATTTGAATTAGGTACTTGCTAATAAGAAACTTTAATTTTATTACCGGAATATAGGTATGCATACAAAAAGTAGATACGTAGGAACAACTTGTGTGTTGTATCTTTTATTTAGTGGTATACATTAGGATAACTTTTAATTGTCGTTTTGACAAGTCTATTGGTCTCATTTGTAACTATGGAAATAGTCTGTATGATTAAATGGTGGCATAGAAACGAAACACATGTTAACTATTAAAATAAATTCCCTGTATATACCTACTGCTTACTGCATAACTTATATTGAATAGTACCAAGAGGTCCCATTACCTTCCAATTTATATTTTTATCCCATTGATTTTAAAATTTTAGGTAACGTAAATAGTTTCCCTCTTTAAATGTTAATCTATATTTTGCATAATTTAGCAAATCGTTCAAATGAAAAAGCTTATTTTTACTTCCTTTTACAATAAAGGAAGTATTGGATTCACCCCAAAAATTCGAAATTGAGTTTTCAACAGATGTTCACGTTTTAGAGTCCCCTGGTCCCAACAAAAAATTTTTTTATTGGTCTGTCTGTGTTTCTGTCTGTCTGTCTGTTTGTCTGTTTGTGTGTCTGCCTGTAAACAGAATATCTCAAAAACAAAACGAGGTATGGCGTTAAAACTTCATATATAAGTTTTGTGTACTATTTAGATACGACAGCAAGCTTTTGAAGAAAATCGCATAACAGAAAGTAGGTGTTTACTCTTGTGATTTTTCAGTTTTTTTCGTTTTTTTTTCAAAAACGGCTCTAACGATTTTTTTAAACTTTACATTTTTATTAAATTTTTAATGTGTATTGATGTGAGATAGGTGATTTTTGAGTTCAATACTTCTAAAATGGGTTTCCTTTGTTTTTTTTTATTAACTCCTATTTTAAATAGAACATCCGGTATATTATTACATTTTTGAATTAAGCTTAAAATTCTAGAGAAAATTTGTCTTTTGAACTAACACTCTATTTTGTACCGTTTTTGTAAAATTTGTAATTTTTTAAAATTTTTGACAAATGCTTAAAAATTTAAAATCAAATTTTTGGCTAATTATAAGATCACTGTAAAAGGAAGTTGTGTGCGTGTATCACACCAAATGTTTCTAATGTGGTTAACAAATCTTATTTTGGAAATATTTTTTAAATATATCGTTAAAAAGTATGGCTGAAACTATATCCTTCTTACCGTCGACTCTACTTCAAAACATGCAGTAATTCGCCAACTGACACCTAATAAAACTTTTATGTAGTTAGTGCTAGGTTTTTAGCTCTCTGCATAGCTTGTTATAGTTAAAGTGGTTTTTTACACGGTCGTGCCAAAACAACAACTTTTTGCACAGTTTCTAGTGTCAAAAGTGACCTTTACAGCACTCTTAATTTTAGAGAGCGAATTACGTCTTTTTCGCACGTTGCCATTGGTGACGTGTTTTGATACTATATTAAAGCAGGCTTTGCTGTAAATTTGAATGTCAACATAACCTAGAATATCTAACACAATGTGACAGAAAAAGTGTCACCGAACTAATTTTTAATATTTCTGTTACGATCGTAGAAAAAAATAGCCTATGATACACGTGCATAAGTGTCATTAAAGCACTGGAGACATTAAAAACACTCCGCTTTGCGTCGTGCTCTTAAACTCGGTGCACGTGCTTTGACGGGTTACTTATGCACGAGTATCATCATATACCATTTTGCATTTTTGTAATTGAATTGTAAATAAAGCAGTTACAGATAGGAAAAACAGCTACAGCACCCTGCAGCAGTAGAGTTGGTGCGATTGCCGTTATATGACGCTGAAAACGTGACACGTCGCTAAATCACGTTAGCTACGCTAACATAGGTAGGAAAACTCAGTGTCATTTATGTCAAACCAAACTCGGTTTTTCAGCGGTGTACACAATCAATTTATAGGTTATAATAGAAATAATAGAAACTTTCTGTAACGTGAACGCAATACATAAATATTACATAACAAATATTCTTAAACGTTTGCCTGCTTAAAAAATTAATTATTACAAATATGAACCTTTATTGAATATTTTGTACCGCTTGCCGCATTCCAACACTTTGTTAGCACGACGCGAGCTTGTATTTTGGTTCTTCACCAAGATTCTATTAAATTCCTTTGCCAAAATTGTTAGTGTCACAACGTCCACTTGCGAGGGAAGTTCTGAGTAAACCCGTTTGCAGATTTTTATATCAACAGGTCCACTTTCGATGTCTAAGTATTACTAGACATTTTAGAAACGATCATCTGCCTAATTACAACCTATAGAAAAAAATGTGGCATCGCATTTAAAGACAAATTAATAATAGGAAAAAGTACTTTAGTATGCACTTACTAGTAGCGTCTACGGCAAATTCTTTTTTTGAACCTGTCAAATGTTGTTTTACTTAAAAACTGTGTTAGCGTAGCTAACGCGATTTAGCCACCTTAGACAGATAGAATTCCTGTATATTATAACCTAAAAATGTTATACAGGGACCACCCATCAGTCATTTGTGACAGGGACTCTAGATACACCCAAGCAGGCAGACAGGCGAGCAGCCATGAACAACATACGTTAACACATATTTATACCGTGAGATCAAATAAATTTATAATTAGAGTCGCCTGTGCTTCGTGTTATACGTTTGGCAGTACTGAAGTGTATTGTCAGTCTATGTCTAATTCGAGGTTAGCAAGTTAGGTTTCGTTTGTTATTTAACACATACTGACGCCAAACTTAACCTGCAAATCTGAAATTTGACATAAACTGACAATACACTTCAGTACTGCCAAACGTATAACACGGATCACAGGCGACTCTAATTATACATTTATTTGATCTCTCGGCATATAAATAGTTGAGTTGCTTATTAATTTATCGTAAAGTAGCAATAAGATATCTGCAAACTATTCTATAATGTGTGTTTTGGACTGCGATTTTCCATTAATTGCCATAAACTACACACCTTTAAACACCTTCGTGGCATTTATTGTACTCGGAAAGTCAGTTATTCTCATTTAAGTTAATCCACTTCACCAAATGATGAGATGTCAAATCTTATTTTAATTTTAACACATTTTTGCTACCAGATGTCACTTGATAAGAATAAAAGATATAATACCTGTTCAGAATCACAAATAGAGTAAACACGATACAGGGTTCATTTTACCGTATTTAAAAACGACAACAAAAAGTTTTGATGAATCGCATGTACCTACGTATTTGACGTTGTTTCGGAAAATAATCTGTAAGTTGATTATATGTACAATGAGCTGAATATGTTTTTCTTTCTATCTTACTTTGACAATAAAGGTTCGGCTTTATTTTGCTAAATGCTACCTAATCAACCTACTTAACACTATATTGTAATGACAATCAATGCTATTTTTTGTATTATTATGTTACGTACTTTTTTTCAAAACTACAAAAAATTTGATGTGATACACGCACACAGCTTCCTTTTACAGTGATCTAATTAGCCAAAAATTTGATTTTTAATTTTTAAACATTTGTCAAAATTTTTCATAAATTACAAATCCTACAGAAACCGTACAAAATAGAGCGTCAGTTGAATTCAAAAATTTAATAATATACCGGGCGTTCTATTTAAAATAGGGTTAATAAAAAAATTGAAAAAAAAACAAACGAAACCCATTTTAGAGGTATTCAACTAGAAAATTACCTATCTGACATCAATATACATTAAAAATGTAATAAAAATTTAAAGTTTGAAAAGCATCGTTAGTCATTTTTGAAAAAATCGAAAAAACTGAAAAATCACAAGAGTAAACACCTACTTCCGGTTATGCGATTTTCTTCAAAAGCTTGCTGTCGCATCTAGATAATACACAAATCTTATATATGAAGTTTCAACGTAATACCTCTTTTCATTTTTGAGATATTCTTTTCAGAGGCAGACAGACAGACACACAGACCAATGAACAAAAACATGGTTTTTAGGTTCAGGGCACTCTAAAACATGAAGATCTGTTGAAAACTCAATTTTTGGGGTGAATCCAATACTTCCTTTATCGCAAAAGGAAGTAAAAAGGGGAATATGTTCTTTGGGGATAATAAAATATAATCTCAATCTTTTATATGTTTTAGAATCACTCTTCCTTACATGGTAGTGGTGGCAACATTTGCGACTATTACATATCCCTTAGGCGAAGGTCCCTTATGGGACAAACTGGTAGGAGTAGATTCCCGAAACTGTCGAACCTATTGGTGGAGGAATTTTATATTCGTCAACAATTATTATGACCTAATTGAGGTGGTAAGTAAAGTATCAGCACGTAATTTTTCTTTTCTTTAATACAACTACTTGTGTAGGAATTGTACACATCAGACTTGAATAACTTATTTTTCATGTTATTTAAATTTATCGCCAATCTCTTTTAAAATAACTTCAGAAAACAGTGAAAATGTTATCGTCAGCACTAAGCTGTATTTCAGTACATTATTTTTTTAAGTATGCCCTTGAAGGTTCATTTACCTTGATCAAGACGGATGTTTATGAAGAAAAAAATTGTCGTTTTTGAGAACTATTAATTATTTAACTATTAATTAAATCGAAGTTTCGACGTAGTTCCCTTCTTATAGAATTTGACCTTGTAACCATAAAGTCGCCTCAGTCTTTAAGCTGTCATAGCATCTGAAATGCATTTCATCAAGGTAAACTTTCCATATTCCCGAACAGTAACAAATCTGAGGATGACGAATAGGAAAATCACCCGCGCAAATGTCGCTGCAACACATTTGTGTGGCGAGGCATTGTCGTGCTTAGCAGCACCTCTTGTAGCAGTCACCCGCGGTGTTGATGCAGATTTGGTCCTTTAATTTAGTCAGAAGGTCTTAGTAATACCCGCCGTTAATGGTACGACCGTTGTCAATGTAGGAAAGTAAATCTTTAAGACAACAACCGGTTATTTATTATATCGGCGTAAAACATAAACCATCACAAATAGGACCAGTATAGTATCAGAAACTAGTAGTATGTTTTAATAACGTAAATAACGTATGTCCCATAAGTTTTGGCACAATCTTGTGTATTTAATTTTTGTATCCTACATTAATCTTATCCGAATCATTATCATAAGCAATTGTTAATATACTTATTGTAAACAGAAATATTAATTTAAATTAACGATTCTCTTCAACGATGAATAATCTCCTTCTAACACTCTGCATCAGTTCTTGGACAGTGGCAATATTTATTTTTTTCAACATCTAAAAAATTCTGCGTCTCAATTGGTCTTCATTTTGAGCCTCCCATCCACCTTCATATACTTTTCTGGACAAAATTGCCAAAAACCTTCAATTATTAGGCGTGCCTGGGGTAGTTTGGTAGGGTCATAGTCATCCATGATAATGACTTCGTTGTTGGTAAAATGAACTTGCCTTAATGGACGCCAAAATGCAGGTATTCGCTGCAATTGGTTCAGTGGGTATTACGGAAGCTTTTTCATTCCGTAATTTTTTACCATTTCTGGATAGTTTCTTTGAAATTGTTGACTTTAAAACACCAAATTCGCGCGATAACTTTCGAACCGAAATTCCGACTCTATTTTGGCACTTCTCAGCAATCTATATACCACAGATTGAGTCGAAAGTGTACGTCGTCCCGATTTTGGTGAAGTTCACACACAAAACACCGTCTTCATATTCTTCAATTGCTCGATTAGTAGTTCAGCATGAAATATTATGATTTGCAAGTACTTGCACAATATCCGATTTAGGCATTCCCCCAACTAAATTACAAATACTTTTGCGAATTTTCAGTTTGTAAGGATAATGTCACAATTGCACTCTAAAATTGAACTGCCGCTGTCACTAGAAAGGCATGATACTGAGGTAACGATATTTCCAACGCCAACTTGCTACTCTGTTATTTACAATTAATACCAAAGCACTGAAACTTGTTCCAAAACTTATGGCCTTACGTTACTTATGCAAAAAAAGAGAAAATAGTAGGTACATACTTATATAACACATATGAATTCGTACCGTAATTTTATAAAACAAAATAGTCTCTTTTCGCCATGGTAAATAAAGGTTCAGGTACGAATTATCCGTTACACTTTAAACGAGTTATCTAATTAAACTAAACAAGTGTTAAACAAACTGTATACACTTTCTTGGCATAAATACAACGTATTACAAGTGAAGACTATAACTTTTTGACAGTAGAAGGGAATGTTAGTATGTTCGGATAACTAACATTTCAGTAGGTCTAACAGTACGAATACATATGTGTTCGGGAACACAAATAAGCTATACTTAGGGCAATTCTTACTTGTTTTAACTGTTGCTTTTTTAAAATGGTTAAATACTCTCAGAAGTATATTAAAACTGTTAAGTACACTTCATGATTATTTTGTTAACGTTTCTATGTACAGATATGCTTATTTTTTTAATTTTTAGTGCCTATTACACTCGTGGTATCTATCAGCCGACATGCAGCTGTATATTCTATCCCTAATACTATTGACAATTATGTGGAAGTTCCAACGTCTCATAAAACCCATTATTGCTGTTACTATGGTAGTAGGCATTTTGATCCCTGGAATAACTGCCTACATGCGTGGTTATAAGGTAGTATTTCAAAGTTATCCAGAGTAAGTTAAAACAATCTTTTCAACATCGGAAAAATGCTTACCCGCTTAAAATTGTTTTAGAACTCTTTATAAATCACTTATCGATACTCCGGAATTCCAAGAAGACTATATAGGAACACAAAATAACATCAACGGTTATATTATAGGATTCGTGTGTGCCTATATATATAACAAGTACAAAGACAATGATATAACGTTCACAAAGGTAAGAGACAACTACAAAAATACATTGTTACTTTAAATTAACCAAAAGTCCTATTTGTTATAATCCGTACTAACATTTTATTAAAATAGTAACATTTAGTTGCAAAACAAAATCTTTAGCGCTGTCATTCTGTAGGGAGACAGTAACACAATAAGGTAAAGTCAGGGTCATTTGGGGCGGGCTGCTATAGGGACCTTGCGTCCCTCTTTAGCCAATAACGGAAATTTCAGGATGGGGAAAAGAAAGGAGGGGTAGAGAATGGAAGAGAGGTCAGGAAAGGAAAGAAATACTGCCCCGGCATCCGCCTCAGAGAAGGTACACTGTTGACTCAGAAAAGCCACCTAAAACCTGAATCAGAGCAGACTTGGTAACTACAGAGCTCGGTCGTAACACAATATGTAACATTCCTGATATTATATAATTAGTAGCGTTTCTAAAACTGATAGAGCGGTCGGAATTAGTCAGCAATTATTATCATTACCCTAATAACACCATTCTTAATTATTGTCACTCTTTGACGATCTATTAAGTTTGAAGCAGACATTATTTCTGGTTTGTAAATATCCAAAGTTTATGCACTTCTAAAAAGTCGATATATAGAGTTTGGCAAATAATTAAAAGTACTTATTAAATTACAATTCCTTTAAACATGAGAAAACAAGATACCGTGACTAATTAAATAACAGCAAAGCATGTTTTTGTTCCCAATTTTTAGAAAGAATACATTTTAAAATTCCTGAACTTTAAGCACAATAAATATTGGTATTTTGATTGCAAAGAGATTTTATCAATAACTATATCAGTTTCAAATTGTCCTCTGTTTATATGTTAAAACATAAAAAAGAAAAGTGTGTTAAACATTACTGCAGTTATTTAGTTGCATAATTATTGATTTGTTACTTTATTCTATAGAAGTGGCACGACTACAGCTTTCTACTTTGCCAAATAACGGTATGGATAAACACTGTAAGCGTGCAAAAATTGAAAATTTTGATTTTCATGGTGCTTTTTGGTACCAGGTAGTTTCTAAACAGTATGAAAAAGCATGTAAAGAATAATTCTATTCATCGTATGCTAATACAAATATATATTTTCTACTGCCACTACTAAAAGTAGGCCTTTTAACGCTAGCCTTTTTCATTAAAAGTGACGTTTTATAATTTAGCGTGTTAAAAGTGAAATCAGCTGTTTACTTTTAGTCCATGTGCTAAAAGTGAAGTGAGGTTATAAAACTACAATTTCGAACTGGAAGTGAGGTTGTAAAGTTATTCTAGTTACTTCTTGCGTTAGAGGTAAAATATTTTTTAAATAACTAAACCGTTATATAATGAATAAAGTGAAATGTGTACATTTATAAATACCGTTGATAACTGACTTTGACAGCTACTGGCTCCAAAAACATTCACCTGCACGTCAAGGCCATCTCTTTATTATGACATAAATTATAACTGTCATAGATGCAAATCTTTGTTAAATCAACATTTATGGATTAATAACAGTAAATTAAACGTCGTAGAAAAAATATTGTGTACAAACTTGTGCTGAAAGTGGTTTAACACTTGTTGCACAAATAGCTATTATCGCATTTCATTTGGTAATGTACTACATTTTTACACTCAAAATCGTTTAGAAATGTGGTACATTTCTGCATTAGCAACACTTTTCTGCATAGCAACGGGGATGCATTATGCGTTTGGCAGTACTGAAGTGTATTGTTGGTGGTACTGTAAGTTTATGTCAAATTCGATGTTAGCAGGTTAGGTTTTGCGTCAGTTTTGACACAGACTGACGCAAAACCTAACCTGCTAACATCAAATTTGACATAAACTTACAGTACCACCAACAATATACTTTAGTACTACAGGCATAACATCAACTGGAGCTGCTGATTTTGCTTTAGTACATTGAAACGAGTTTTGTTCAGCTTGGTTATGTTTTGACATTTAATGTCATTTTTATGTAAAAATTTAATTTTTTACATTTTTTATGAAATGCGATAAAATATTACACTATTGTAGTAATGCAAATTTCCAAGATGTGGTATAAGAGTATTGCAATCACTTCATCTCTAACGACACATCACCAGGATTTACAAGTATATGCTGGGATATAAACGCCAAGATAGAGCTGAAACAAGAAATGCTAAACTGAAGGCAGAAATAATCGAAATGCGACATTAGTAACCTTTCTTACTCCAAAATAGTTTACCTTAAGTGAATATATCTTTCACAAATTGGAAAGCCCCAATGCCAATCAACTAAACATATTCACAACTGGCAGTGACCACAGCTTAGCTACGGTTGAAATAGCTCTTGCTAAAAAAAGATTGCGAATGATCAGAAAGAAAGTCAGATCAACTTTTATAAGCCCCGAAAATATTGATAACTCCATAGAGTACATCACCAAGATCTCGAAAAGTAGGATTTTCCCAAACGATAACACAGGCACAATGGCTCAAAACATAATAGATGCAATAAACATTGTTCAGGGAGGGAAAATGATCATAAAATTACTCTAAAAACAAGCAATCGATAAAGAAAATAAGAAACACGAGCAGTAAAGAAAACATCCATGCTCAAAAAATGAGGTAAATGAACAAAACTGATGTTCTAAAATTCAAGACGATGAATAGGCTCATATGTCTCATCAACAACATACATTCACTGTTCGCCAGAATAATAATAACGATGTTAGATCGAAAACGAAACTTTTACCAATCAACGAATGAGGCTGGATTTCGGTCAGACTTTGATATCAACAATCATCTGCATTCCTCATAGAAACAATTTATAGAGTATAACAGACCGCTACTATTACCATTTGTTAATACATAGAGCTTGATAGCGTTTTACTAGCACTGAAAGAACACTGCATAGACTCCAGATTCTCAAAATTATTGCAACACACGTATACAACGATGTCCGTTAATAAACTACGCGAAAACACCAAAATGATAATTTTTAGATTTGGGGTGAATCCAGGAAACACAATGACAGCCAACCCGTTCACAGCAGTCTTTGGATATGCTTTCAAAATACCTGATTGGAATAAGGAATGGATAACGATAGATGAACCATCCCCATCGCAGATATACCAGCCTCGTCCAGCTTCAGTTGGCCCACCCAATAAAATTTCAGTTATTTGCGTGTAGTGAAGACCACTTAAACTAACAGAGGTATTATCATTTTCACTTTGAAAATAACATTTTGAAAATATATTGCACAAAAATAACGGAACTAATGACAATAATTGGAACTGATTAGGATTTAAAAAAAAACGAAATTTGTGATTTTCTGCTCTTATGATATAGCTCATTCTATCTTTAACTATTTTACAATCAAAACATCTGTCACTACCATTTCCGTCAACAAAAGCGTAGTTTCCATAGCCACCTTAAATGGCATATTTTGTCTTAAATAGATATTACATTGTAGCGGCTGGTTTTGCTCCTTGAGCAATAAATTCTGTTAGGAATCCTAACTGTAATATAATAAAGTCTAGACTATATTGAGAATGGACGTTAGTAATTAATATTATTTAATCTTAGCTTAGCGTGTAACTCAAATGTAATTATGTATAAGGATGAATTTAGCATAATACTTGCCCTGGGAAAAACGTGCCGAACAGTGTGACAGGTTTCTTCCAGAAAAAGAGCCGGACATGCATCGTAAATATTATTACTTTTACGTGCCACTTTGCGTGGGACCGATACAATTCTTAGGTTTCCATGGTCTAAATAGCTTTTACAAGTTTACCTGTAAAAGCGAGAATTTTGGTGAAGGCAGATCTTAACAGACCTCGGTAGCGGATAGATCGCTTCTGAATAATTTGTAAATAAACATATTTTAAGCTACTGAAGTCTTTAATTTCTCAAGTAGAACCTTAATGAGTGTACCGCGAAATCTGGATCGAACTGAAAACCCCGACAGACGTATCGCAACAGTGGTGTCAAGCGGTCTATGATTTGTGGCAAATTAATAAATCCCACGACAAAAGAATTTATTTTGTTTCGACGTTGGTCCTGAAGCAACGAACGGATTACGAGAAGAAAACGCTGGAAGATTAGAGGATCTGGTGACGGCGCAAGAGAATATTGCGGCGAGGACAAACCAGGGGACGGTGAGCAGTGGGGGCGGCGTCAAGAAACAGTTGGCGGCGAGGAAAACCCAGAGACAACCGGAAGGCGCGCAAGGCTGAGGCAACATCGGCAACATTGGCGGTGTCTGGAAACAGCGGCGGCGTAACACAACACGAAGACGATAACACGGGAAAAGCAGGAATTGCAGTGCATGTAAGTAATACTTGTTTGTATTTTCAAAAATCTATTGGTCTTATTATTGTATATAGTAAGATGTAGCTTAGTAGAATTTTGATTTTATTGGGTTCAAGTTTTGCTGGAACAGTTGTCAGTTAACGTAAAATAAGAATAATAGGTTGTAAAATAGTTATTGTTACAATCCGGACAAAGAGCTTACGCATTTCGCGAAATCTTGGCTTGTAGGACGAAATTTATTCTCGTTTATAAATTTTTGTACAAGGATAGAACCATGGGTTCTGAATTTCATATTTTTACCGTTGGAGAATTAAAATATGTTGCTAATTTATTTGAGCTGCCTGAGAAAAAGAGAAAGGCAGAGATAATTCAGGAATTTGTTAATGCTAGTTATACATCAGGAGAAAATATGATTGAAATAGATATCTGGGAGAAAAATTCTCAAAAAGGCAGGTTAGAAAAGCAAGAAGCAAAGGAACGGGAAGAAAAAGAAACGCTCGAAGCAAGACAGCGGGAAGAAAAATTAGCGTTAGTTAGGATAGAGCAGGAATTAGAAAATGTAAAAAATTCGCAGGCTCAAGCACCAATTGAGAATGGAAATGGAATAAATCATGGCAGCGTAATTAAGAGAACATCGTTAAACATGATGAAGCAATTACAACCGTTTAAGGACGAGGACGACATGGGATTGTTTCTCACAAATTTCGAAAGGATTTGTGTCCAGCTACAATTCGAAAAAAACGTGGCCGATACGGTTGACAAGCGTCTTATCAACAGCGGCGAATGAAGTTGTTGCCCGCTTATTGGAGGAAGACAGCAAGAATTACTATAAAGTGCGAGCTAGTTTGCTTAAGAAATACCAGCTGACTGCAAAAGTTTTTAGGACCAAATTTCGTTATGGAAAACGAAAAACGAATCAGAGCTATGCAGAAGTTGCCTATCAATTAAAAACAAACTTCCATGAGGGATCAGGAGCGAAGAAATACACGACAACTTCGGAAAATTGGTGCAGCTCATGTGTGTGGAAAAATCTTATAGTGTGCTGCCTGGAGACTTGCAGTTTTGGGTAGAAGACAGAAACAAAGCAGAAACTGTGGAAGAAGCGGCAGAACACGCAGACACCGACCTAACAAAACGAGGTCCTGGCACGGATAGACATTATAACTATTTTAAAACACAGAATGGACGATTGGACAACAAATCCGGATCAGCAACCCAAAAGGTGGATTTAGGACCAAAACAAACAGCAGGCGAGGGCGGTAACCCTGTAGTCCGGGACAACAGTAGTTTTTACAGGCGTCGGCCAGTAAAATGTTACAGTTGTGGAAGCTTAGGACATTTTAAGAATTCTCCGGAGTGCCCAAAAGTGAAAGTTGTATTGGCAACAATAGAATCAGGTAGCCACTTAAAACGGCTCTTTAGCCCATATACAATGAACGCTCAGGTGTATGGCATAAACTCCATGATTCTTAGGGACAGTGCCGCAAGCTACGATATTGTGCATCCCAGAATAATGAAACTCGAAGATTACACAGGAAAGTATGTAAATGTCCAAGGGGTTTTAAGCCAGCAAAGTAAAGCGCTACGGGTTGCGAAAATTGAACTGAGTTTGCCTAAAATTCAGGTGAGCACAGAAGCAGCTATTACAAATTATCTGCCGAACCGAACATGGGAACTAATGAAAAATAAGAAGAATGGGGAAATTTAGCAAGTTTTTGGGTTAACCAGAACAAATGCTAAAGAAATACTGGAACAAGAAAAATTTCAGGAAGCGAACAAGGAAGCTACTGTAGAAATGCAGAAGGCTGTAGAAGGAAACTGCCTTAGAGGAGGTGAAACACGAAAACTCGAGGCAAGAAAGCAACGATCTGATTTCGGTGCCGAAACGGAGGTGGATTTTTCCGAGATCACAAAATTAACACCGACAAGTTTAAGGACACTACAATTGGAGGATTCGAAACTGAAAGAGTATTTCAACATGGCGGACTCTACGAAAAAATTAATGAAGCAAAATTTTATATCGCAAGTGGAATTTTACACTGAAGATTCACTGTAAACTTGGGCGGAGCTATGAACAGGTGATGGTGCCAAAGCAGTTACATAAGAAATTGCTAGAGATTGCACACGACAATGTGTGGATGGGGCATCTTGGGGGGAATAAGACGATCAACCGCATAAAACAACACTACTGGTGGAATCAGTTGAGCCGAAACGTCAAGACAAAGGTGGAAAATTGCGACGTCTGTATGCGAGTTGGGAAATCGACGGACCGAAAGAAGGCACCCATGTGCCAGGTCCGTACAATCACAGAGCCTTATAAGCAAGTGAATGTTAACATCGTAGGACCATTAACCAAAACAGAGAAGGAAAATCGATATCTGTTGACATTAATTTGCAGCGCCACGAAGTTCCTTGATGCAATCCCATTGAAGGTGGCAGATTCGGAATCGGTGGTGAATGGACTAGAGTTGATTTTCCGGCGGAAATTCAGATGGATTTGAGGACCGTGTTTACAAGTAATCTGACATCTGAGTTTCTCGACAGGTGCGGTATAAGAATTATTCACAGTTCAGCTTATTACCCACAATCAAATGCGGTAGAAAGATTCCATGGAGTCTATAAGCGAATCTTGAGAGCCTTGTGTTACGAGCATGGGAAGGAATGGGACACATATATAGATCAAGCGTTGTTCGCCTTGAGGTGTGCTCCACACGCAGCGCATGGGTTTAGCCCAGCAGAACTGGTGTATGGGAGACAAATTCGTTCGCCACTGAATTTAATAAAGGACTTGTGGATTGATAAAAACTACCGAACGAGTGGTCGTTTATGTTTTAAACCTGTTGGAGAGGCTGAAACGAATGAAGGACATTGCAGAAATCGCAATGTTGGAGGCGCAAAAGAGGTCAAAAATTTACTACGACCGGAATGCGAAAATGGTAAATTACAATATTACAGTATTGCTTAATCAACAAGCGAGGACAAACAAGTTACAAATGCAGTAGACGGGGCCAAAGGAAATCGTTAGAAAAATATCAGAAACGAACTACATTATTAAAGAATTTTCCGGCAAACGACGGCAAAAACCATATTATGCGCAAGCAGAAGTAGTCGCGATCAATCTAATTTAACCAGGGGAAGGCAGAATTGATATCGAAATTCCTGACTTGGAAATTGACCACTCAGAAATGCTAAGTGCTTCTGAAGCGATTGATCAAGCGAAAGGAGTAGGAAAACTGACCGGAGTCCAGAGGAAAGAGTTGAAGGAGTTAATCACCGAATTTCCAGGATTATTTTCTGATCGGCCAGGGCAAACTCATCTGATCGAACATGAAATCGCGCTAAAAGAAGAGAAGATTATAAAGACACGGGCGACCAAGAAATCGACAACATGTTGGAATTAAGAGTAATACGGCCAAGTAACAGTGCATATTCGTCACATATGATAATTGTAGAGGCAGAGGGAAAAAGAACCACTAGCTGCGATTACAGTGCAGTAACAGCACCCAAACATAGAGGCATGTGTGGAGAGATGCAGCAAGGCAAAGTACCTCAGTCTAATTGATGTAGTTAGGGCGTACTGGCAGATAGGGATGACAGAAAGGGCTAGTAAATACGCCGCTTTTATCACACATCGGGGAGTGTTTGAGCCAGTGAGCTTGGCATTCGGCTTACAATCGGCACCATTTTCATTTCAGAGGTTGATGGATACCATGCTCGAAGGAATGGGTGAATTTTCTGAACCATTTTTGGACGACATGGCGGTAAATTCAAATAGCTGGGAGGAGCATCTAGAACACCTGAGCCAAGTATTTAATGTTATTCATAAAGCAGAATTAACAATCAAGGCGACGAAAAGGGAATGGGGAAAAGCCGAGGTTCAATATACTTAGGACACAAAATTGGCCAAAGTTACAGGAAGCCATCTGAGGCGAAAGTAGTGGCTATTCAAAATTTTCGACGACCGGAGACGAAACGTGACATAAGAGCATTCCTCGGGATAACAGGGTACTACAGTCATTATATTCCAACGCATGCAGATATTGCGAGCCTACTCACAGATGCGTTGCGCAAAAATGCAAAAACCAGAGTGGAATGGGATGAACAGAAGGAAACGTTATTTCAACGGTTGAAAAACGAGTTAATGAGCGGTAAGGTTCTAAGAGCACCTGACTTTAAGCGCGAGTTTATCGTACAAACTGATTGTTCTAAGAGAGGGATGGGTGTTACACGTTCGCAACGAAATGAGAAATGCGAAGAACATCCGGTGCTATGCTTGAGCGAAAAGTTAACTGACAGAGAACAAGCCTATAGTGCGAGCAAGCTAGAGTGTGCAGCTTTAATTACGGCTGTGGGAAAATTAAAGCCATATTTATTTTTAAGCCATTTCACGGTCGAAACCGATCATTGCCCACTCAAGTGGCTAAATCAAATGAGTAACAAAAACGGTAGACTTTTGCGTTGGTCATTAATATTGCAAACCCTAAATTTTACTGTAGTTTACAAGCCAGGAAAAAAGTGTTCCAATGTTGATTCTTTGTTACGCTATTTCGTGTAATTAATTTAGCAGAGAGAGTTTACTGACGACTACGACAGAGTACTTGAAATTTATTCATGTAAGGTAGTTACATTAGATTTAGTTGATATAAGACCAATAAATCTCGAGATGCAGCTGGTATTGCTTAGTAAAACAGTGCGAAGTTTCACGGTACAAGTTTACCTGTAAAAGCGGGAATTTTGGTGAAGGCAGAACTAAGAGACCTATGTAGCGGATAGATCGCTTCCGAATAATTTGTAAATAAACATATTTTAAGCTACTGTAGTCTTTAATTTCTCAAGTAGAACCTTAATGATGTACCGCGAAATCTGGATCGAGCTGAAAACCCCGACGCTAGATGTTTCGCAACAATGCCAACAACACTACAAATTCTGTGTATGTGCCAACTGAAGCTGGATTGCTCTTGTACTACTGATAACCGACGGCCTGATCGAAACTATAACTATATTGACGGACGTTTGATCTAAAAATTAACTTCCATAAAACAGAATGTATAACTAATTTAGTCTAGGTAAAGACTGAAAATAGAAGGCTTCGAAATAATTAGAAGTACAACTATACGTACGCCACGCGATCAGAACTGCACAGAATAACTAGACACGAGACCTACAAAGAATTATTTTGCCATGGGCAGCATACGGTTCGCTGAGAGGCATATTCAAAGGCCATAACTCAATTAATCTCAAAAGAAAAGTGTTCGACAAATACGTTCTTCCACTTGTAACGCAAGAAACTATCAGTCATCGAAATTACAGCAAGTCATCTGAGTGCAACAGAAAAACGCATCAAGAGATAAATGTTGGTAATAACCTCAAGGGAAAAATATGGAACAACGTTTTCGAGAAAAACTTTTATAGAGATAAAATATTTTAAGCTAGGTTACGTTTTTGGTGGGTTTCATTATTACAATATTTTTTAAGACACTGTAAATAGTTAATCCGTAAATACTATCAATATGTAGGCCTTTCTAGTTCAAATATGGACTCTTGTCATATAAACTCGTAAATATTTGGACACGTTTTAGTCCTTTTCAGAACGACTCTGTACTCTGTACATAAATATTTGATTATATTTCAGTACCAGGTGGCAATATGGTGGTGTGTATCGTTCGGGCTACCATGTTGCGTAGTATATTCAGGCTACTGGTTCTACAAAGACAGTTTTGTCCATACTGGATTGGGAGCAGCAATTTACCTCGGATTAGGAAAAACGATTTTTGGAATAGGAGCGGGAATAATGATTCTCGGGATTACTCGAAAAATTGGATGTAAGTACTACCAATTCTATATTTGTGACAAGCCCCAGACTTATGTAAATATTACGTGCCAGTATATTGATACTGGTATTTACTCATTTAAACATTGGTCTTTCTAGCTTTCAGTGTAAGATTTTGAAATTGGGGAATTTTTCATCTATTTTGTTCATCTTTATAAGTCCCTAGCTGCGCCAGTTTCCTTGTTGTTTATCTTCTTTCTGCATGTGACGTTTCTAAAAGAAAGTCTTCCAATCTTTTTCCTATTTTCTCTTAAAAATCATATATTTATAGATGTAAGCTTATTCTTATGCTAGTATGATAGTACCCACGATTAGCAATTCTATACTACCTTCTTATATACTTTCATTTGTATGCTTTATCATTCTAGAGTTCTTCTCCTAAAGTTTTGTTATCACACTGAAGATCCTTTTTCTACTCCCACTTTTTTGCTAATTTGGTTATTAATTTTTCTGCTGTTGCTTACCCATATCCTTAGTTACTTATCATCTGTTTTAATTGTAATATTTGCTTTTGTTATACATTTTCAACAGCAGAGTCGACAGTTTCATTGTTTTCTATTTAGAATATCAAAACATTTTATTGTGTACTTTTTGCTTCTTTCAATGCTTCATTCATACTAATTTACTTGTCAATAGCACATGGCTAACCACACACTTTTGTCAAAAACCTATATTTATTTTAAACTGTATTCTTGCTTTCTTTTTCCCAAATCGGTCCTGCCGCAGTATCATGTCTTAATAGCTTAACACCTTGTGTACTTTGCTTTTTAGAAGATACTATGTGTGCTCCTTCTTTATTCTATTTCTTTAAAATCTACTGGAACTATATCCATCTACATTTTTATAACATGTACTGTACCTGTACTTTGCACGAGCGCTTGGCAGTATGATTCTTCTATAGTAAATTCCTGCATGCTTTTGCATCTCATTTTGTTAAATAGAAAGTGCTAGTTCTTAGTTGTTTTTTGTATTAGTATTTCATTCGTGCACTCTAATCAAAACCCTGTCTACCCGTACGTGTAGGGTAACTTGTCTTTTAGATGATTCTTCCATGTACGAACTGACTCCATTTCCTCTTATCCTTTGCCATTTTAGTTGCTTCTCTTCTGTCAATTCCTCTTCTCTCTAGGATCTTGATAATGGTTTCATCCCAAGTTTTAACTGGCCTGCCCCTTTTTCTTTTCGTTATTCTTTTTGCCTCCCATATCTGCTTAACCGGTCTCTCCTTGTTCATTCTTACTAGGTGCCCGTACCATCTTAGCTGGTTTTTTTTCTATTTTCATCATGATTGGTTCAACTACTAATCTTTCTCTTATGTAGTCATTACGTAATCTATCCTTCCTTGTGACTCCCAGGATTTTCCTTAGAAATTTCATTTCTGTGGTCTGTATTTTTCCCTTCAGTTTTTTGGTTAACACCCAACTCTCTGATCCATAGGTTAATATTGGCACAAATACTGTGTTATATACGTTTATTTTTGTCCTACATGATATCTCTTTCTTCCCTATTATTTAAATAGGCTCCTAAGTATTTAACGTTCTCTTCTTTTTCTATTTTTGTATTGTTTATAACAATATTAGTTGCTTTCTCCTCTTTTCTTGTGACCATTACTTTTGTTTTTTTCAGTGTTAATTCTTAAATTTTTTGCTTTGAGTTTTTCTTCCCAGATTTTCAAGTTCTTTGCTATTTCTGTCTCGTTTTTTGCAAATATTACAAGATCATCGGCAAATAGACATTCTCGTAAATATACTGGTTGTAACTCCCTGTGTCCTACCATTGATTAATTACACTTAAGATAACTCAATGTAATAGCCGACAACGGAGTCGAGAAAATTGTTCTATGATTGGTCACTAGTTGGCGCAACGCTCGCGAATTCAGAAAAATATTCCCAGTTACTCAGTCGTTACCTGGGACCCAAACCCCATTTTGCGGATACAAAGTTTGTTTAAAATATCCTATTCCCACACAGATGGCACAACAAAAATTTAAGTGGGGGGACATAGCTCGTCTCATCTGTGCACCATGGTCTATCTCATTTGCATAATTGCATATTTACCTGGGAGTTGGGGATTACTTGGAAACGATTACCTTTATTACTCACTCAACTTTGCCTACTTCACAATAAGATTGTAAAAACATTTTCGTTGGAATTTGTTGCAGTAAATAACGCAAAGCAAAACCAAAAGATTTTTAGATATAAATTTATTAAAATATAATAATAACATTAACACAATAATAATATATATATAATTTATTATAATATATATATATATATATATATATATATAATTGTATTATAAAACATGTTTTAACATACAGGCGAAAAAATCTATTACAGAAATTAGACATCTCTTCTCTATCCTATACAAAGTATAAGACAAATACCTATTAATTTTAAACGGGAAAATTCCAAAATACAAATATGGCCATATATGGCCGTACAAAAGCCCACAAGAAAATTATTGAGTCAATATTATAATTAATAATTATTATTATTACAAAAAATGATTACTTATAACATTAATAATTTATTATAATACATACAATAATTTGGAACCATTATTTAATATACAAACAAGCTTTAATTTATTTACTAATAAAATAAGGATTTTTCTATCATTGATTAAATGCACTATTATATTATAAAGTGTAATCAAATTGCACAGTAAAGAATAAGCGTTAATTCAAGTATCAGTGATTTAAGTATAGCAAAATGTATATATGTACATTACATACATATAATAATATTCATTGCGAAAACAAATCAAATTTCATATAGGTAGGTCAGGTACCCATACTACAATAGAAAAAATGAAAAATGAGAACGTTAATATTATTGGGAAATTTTAAAAATTCCAAATTTATTTGGATTCCTTGAAGATTTTGGAAACCATTTTCCCTTTTTAAATAATTTGCATTTTATCAAAAGCTCTAAAATAAACATCCTGTGCTCCCTACATGTTTCGCTACTCAGCCACTTCTGCAAATTCACTACAATTTGATTCATTAAATGCGATTTTACACCATAAACGTAATAAAAATTAGAATAATTTTTTTCAAAAGAATCCAAACACTTATCCACTATTGTTCGAAATTGTAATGATGGTGCTTTTAAACCTCTAAAGAGATCTGGTTCGGCGATATCGGAGTAAGTTTTGTGTAACAACAATAACTCGTTCTCATTATCAAGTGCAGAGGAAACAACTAAACTTGTTTTACAGTCTTCACAATCAAATTTATCTAAACATTTTTTTGCTAAATATCCAGCAAAGTACGTTACCGCACAGTCTTCCAAAGTGGAAGGATTATCGTCGGTATCATATTCAGTGATATCATCGATATCCTCCCAATCGGTTTCGCAATCAATGGTTTCGCTTAAATTTTCAGAAACAACCTGAACAGATGAAGTCAGAGGACCGGAAGAACCGATAATACCATTTTCCGGTATTAATTCCACAATGCTATCATTATCTGTTTCGCAGTTACTGTTTGTGGATTTCATTAAAGAATTGATTGCATTGCTTCTAAAAATTGTTCTAAGTGCCCTGGCGCTTGGATTACGATTATATCCACAATGCTGCCTATATATAGAAATTTGATTTTCTAACACATCTTGGGTCAATCGGTTAGTTAACATATATGACATTCCCTGTTCTTTTTCTTCCTTAAATAGCTGCAAAATGCCTTCAATCACGTGTAATAAACCTTGAAAACAGGGTGGTTTACTAATTTTATTTGTTTTTTTGTCAATTTTATATAGGTTTGAAACAAGAGTTTTTGCTTCGTTGAGAACGTTTAAAACATGATTATTTTCAGCGGAGAGAGCCGATTTGTAGGGATTTTTGTCATATAATAGACGACTATTTAAACAATCGAACAATTTATTCATAAAATCAATGAAATCTGCCGTATTTAAAGCCGTAGCACTTACTAATTCTCCCGTTGAAACACAGGTTCTAATCGCAGAAGCAACTGAGTGGCTAAAAACTTGAAGGGCCAGTTTGACATTCATTTTTTGAAAGCAATTAGGTCTTACATGGGCTTCTGTCAACTTAGTTAAGGCTTTGCATTTTTGATTTTTTTTATCAATTTCATACACTTTTACAACATCGTCAAATGAAATTTTCTTGTCTTGGTCATTTTCCATCCCAAAATCTCCATTTAAAAGATTGTTCCGCATGCTTTTAGCAATATGCATGGAATCCGGTATTGCAAAAATTTTTTTTTTGCTTGCGTTATCTTCATTTAAAATGAAAAAGGGAGTTTCGTTAGTTATTTTTAATTTTTTAAACGCTGCCTGGTTGTTTGTGCCTTGGTCACAAACTATCAGGCGAGGATTTAGACCTGCATTTAGTAATCTTTGCCCAATTTCTGGCACCAAAATATTTAACGCGTCTTTACTAACTACTTTCTCGGATAAAAAGTACGCCAGGGGCATCTTCCAAGGTGAATACAGACCCCGAGCTAAAAACACTAGTGCATGTTTGGCAGGTGCACCTTTTCGTCCTAAATGCCCCATATCTTCGAACCCTTCAAAAACATCCATTTGTTTATTGAATTCAATTTTTTCCGCAATTGCCATTTCATCAAAACATATTGCACATTTTTTTTCTGACTCTTCAGCATTTTCAAATTTTTTTTTAACTTGATAAAAAAATTCATCATTAAATCCAGGCCTAAACTGAGATTTACCGAACCACTTAGTAATTGTCGATTTTCCCGGAAGAATAATCCCCTGTCGCCTTAAAAAATTATATGTCGATGACGACTTATAATACAACATTAAAGCGAATTTTTTTTCAGAAGCAGCCCACTTGTTTTTCTTTGCCTTAAACTGCATTTTTGCAAAAGTCTTCGAAGATTCAGAAGAGAATTGAAATGAATTGAAAAAATTGTCGACGTTGGTTTGTTCTTTTAAATTTTTTACCTTAACGGTAACACGAGAAAATTTTTTACGCAAATTTTTGATTTTCGTTTTATAACCTGCAATAGAAATTCTCATCTTCTTTTTTTGTGGAGTTTCCTCAACATTTCCGAACAATTTTCGTTTTAATTGATTTTGT
Source organism: Agriotes lineatus (assembly GCA_940337035.1). NCBI lineage: Eukaryota > Metazoa > Arthropoda > Insecta > Coleoptera > Elateridae > Agriotes > Agriotes lineatus. The sequence goes on along the minus strand of CALNHX010008268.1, from coordinate 10,203 downwards.
TCAAACATGGACGGCATGCTTATAATTTTTTCAATAGAGGATGGACTACATACCTCTGAACAATCGGACGAACGATTCGGACTCTGATAAACAATATTATTAATTATCGTTGTATTCTCTTGCCTACGTGGTCCACTGTAAGTTTTCTGAGTGGCAGACACATTCAGTTTTTCAGATGATGAGGAACCTTTATCTCCATTAAATTCTTCATTAAATGCTACTGGCACTGCTGAACTTATTAACCGATGCTTAGACTCATTTACAAATGCGTCGACTTGAAAATGATTTTCGCATATATATTTATTACGCAGTTGCTTTTCTGCCAAATCCAGAAGACTAACGTTTCCTGAAAGCAAAAAAAGGTTTTTTTAAATTATGCGAGTCGAACAGTATTAGCATTGTATTAGGCATCTAATTCTTTCATTTTTGTTGTGATACTAGAGTATTTAGCAATTTACCTGAATTCAGTATCCACGCTTTAGATCGCTCGTCGCATGGAAAGCGGTACATCCGCAGCCCCGGAAAATCAACCTGTTTCTTGAAACAAGAAACATAGGAACAACGGTTGCCAGGCATGTTGAAAAACCTATAAATTAAACAGAATAATGTAATTAGTTTCGTTAATAGAAGTATTAAACTACTACCAGTAATGAAAGTGTGAAATAATGTAATCATTAAAGGCCGGATTTGTAGGCAAAATAAAATATGAAATTAGGCAAAAAAAAATTAAAAACAGGCACTTTTCAGGCAAAGACAATCTGATTAATACCCTGAAGCAAAAAATAAAAATTGCTTATTTTTTTTAAGTTTTATTTATACTATTTTTTTACACGTAAACCGAATACGCTACTATGTATTGCTCTAAATTATTTTCTGTAAAATTCAGTCTTCTATCAGTTAAAATATGTTTATGTTGTGAAAACGAACGTTCCACATCGCGAGACGTGATGGGCGCGTATTTAAAACAGGATACTTCTTTAGGGGACAAGCTATCCATTATTGCTACACCCCTCCCTCAAGGGCATTTTTGATGTTGTTAAGTTTTTGCCACCCTGGGTTTTTTCCAGAACCATAAGAATTTTCTGATGAACTTTTTCTCCCTTGACTCCACGAAAGTTCAATGAAGCTTGATTCACCAACTTCGTGCTCTCTTAAACACACTTCTTGGAAAAAATGTTTACTTTATGAGGGCTAATTGCTAATTTAGTACCTATTTTGAAATCCGGAAGTGACCTTCGGCTTATCGGTTGTCCCGTCATTAGTGACTCACGCCTAAGAAGGCAGTAGAAAAGCACGTGCTCGCTTGTGGACAATGTTCCTATTGGCCCGTTTTAAAATTCCTAGAAAAAAAATGTGCGACTTAAATTTTTCAGGCGTTATTTTCGATTACGAAACGAAAAAGGCCCATATTGTTATAAATTGTCAATTCAGGCAAATTTTAGGCAAAACATTTAAAACAGGCAATTTTAGGCAAAATAAAATATTTGTAGAAGCATCCCCTCCTCTGAAAACGAATTTATAATTTATTAAATTATCAATATCTATTAGCAAAATAAACAGGCAAAATAGGCAAAATCCGGCCTTTAGTAATCATTAATCAATAACATTAAATACGATTATTCTAGAAAATAACTAAACACTATACATACAGGCTGTTTGATGAAAAATGTTTCAACCCGTAACTTCCTTGTTTATGATCGGATTTAAAAAAAATAAGAATAAAGAAATGGTTTTCCAAACTCTGCAAAATAGTGCTAATCTTGATTTTTTCATTCCCTTCTTAAATACGTAACGATAGTCAGTTGTTTTTTCTTAAATGGATATAGATATTCAAGACAACGTTGAAAAAAATGTGAGTGGGGCCACTTTATAGAGCCTGTCAAACCATTTTTATACTTTTTTTAGTTATTAAAATCGGATAATAAATAAAGAAGTTATGGAATGGAGCATTTTTTATCAAACAGCCTGTATACATATATGGCTAATTGAAATATGTAGCTATGTCACAAAATTTGAAAATAGAAGACAGTACGCTAATGAGATGCAAAATAAAAAAACTTTGTGAAGAGTATGTCAATTTTTTAAAAATCTAAATAGGTAAATTCGATTGATATTGATTAACTGATATAAAAAGTCGAATGTGAAGATTTCTTGTTTGTTAAAAATAAAACTTTATTAAAAATTATTGTAACAAATTAGAAACTTACCTCAAATTAATCAATTACACTGATAACAAATGCGACTACTAAGTGAAGCACAAAACAGCAACTTAAAACAAAAACTCACAATCGAAAACTCACGCACAGTATACACCTTACAAAAAGGGTCACCACTGTCGGAATGAAAACAAAATGCAATTTATTCTGCTTTTAAACATTCTTCAAATTGTATTTCAAATTAAATAGCAATTTAAAAGTAATATATTTGTGGTCCTAATGCCGATAATCTATTTCCACTGATTAACCAATGGTACTTCTAAAGAGGGATGCCGCCCCTTCCTTGAACAGGTAATTCCACAATCAATGGTTCCACGAACCGATAATAACAAAGGACTACAAAGTCTTGATTAAGTATTTTCAATTAGGTACCTATAACAAGGTTTCTCTTGTATCAAATGTGTTAGAACATTGTCAAAGTCCCAAACAACCACAGGAATTTTAGTTTAATCCGTTGTTAAGAAATTCTTTTTAAAAAAATTACAAAACTAAAAATTTGAAAATTCTCTTAACATGACTTTAAATCAAAATTACCCAAAAATTGAAACATTGAAAGTTGACATTGTTTAATGTAATTTTAAAAAACTATTTGACTATTTGACTCGTTTCACTCGTGATTTACCTGTTTTTTTTTTGCGTGACCAAGTGTCTTTAATCAATGGCGTGACTTATATGCCTTCTAAGACACTTTTACCACAAATAGCTATTTTTATTTTAAAATTTTCAAATCGACTAATATCTAATAAAGGAGCAATTCTTTAATTTCTATCTCGGCATTCCTAAAGTTATATTATAAGTAATAATTCTTTGATTATTTCATTGATTAAATTATTCTAAACCTTTGGTCCTTAATAAGACCATCCAAGACCAAACAAGACGATCCCGAGGACGATCCTAAGTTCAAAATTGTTCAAAGAATGTTTTAAGTCATGAGTTATTAATGCGTGACGTCGTATTTGAATGAGTGCCATCTGTATTAGAGTAGCTTGAAGCAATGGGTCAGATGAATCCGGTAACAACGCGACGTTGGAAGACCCTGGGCTCGCAAGCTCCATCTAGAGCCGCATTGTCAAACACGGGCGCCGTCGAAAGTAGTGGCGCCATCTGGCGTTCGCCGGCGTATTAGAGGGTCCGCCGGCAGACGTATGAATAAGCTATCTGAAGTGTAATTAATCAATGGTTGAATTATTAATATTTCTGATTTTCGAACGCATGCCGATTGCATTTTTGTGAGCGGAACGCACTTTGTTTGCGCGAGCAGCCGTCCTTTAGAGTCCGATTCCTCCTTCTGTTCCGAGAAAGCACCTCAAGCCGTCGTGTTTTAGGCCCAAGTCGAACCCGGACTTGTAATTCCTGCACGTGGCAGGATATTCGTCGTAAATGTGGTTTACGGATTTTTAGGTTCGACTATGTTAATTATTTTGTTGAGGACAACTAGTCGCTCACTTATAATGTCATTTTAAATGGATTTTATGGGTCAGGAAACCGCATGAAGCAAGATATTCTAATTATTGGCGCTTCCGTTGAAGAAGGTATGCAACATTTTGCTAACTTACTGAGTGCTTTGGTTTGATCTAAATTTTTCGCGTTATGTATTTATCATTTATTAGCAAAACTCGCAAGGCCACCAATTTTGGGCAGTTTATAAAGAAATTCGCAATGCACTGTACCGATGACGCACACCTGTTAACTAGCTGAACCTTATCTGTCAACGCGAACAGGAACCACATTTTCACGATAGCGGCACATCGTCAATCAAGGACGCTACATCTTTAAGCCATTCTACAGTTCAAGCTGGGGAACGCGAGCTAGCATTTTATTTATTTCAGTATTTCAGCAATTTTCGTAATACAAGCTAGGAGGTACTTTTTTTCCTTTTCAAATGGTAAATTTATATATTAATTGATCTCACAAGCAGTGGCAGAGTTTATGCCAAAGGGACATATGGGTAAGCATTATTATGACTATTGTATGTTAGAATGTGTGAAAGTTGTATGTCCTGCTAGTCGTAATATGGTTACAATCTACGCCATTTGGAATTTTAATGTGTATTACTTGTTGTCGTACATATTTACTATTTGAGTAGCCGATACTATTCGCTGTGTGATGTCTGAATAGTTGCATTAATCAATTTTTACTTCCTTTTACAATAAAATAAGTATTGGATTCACCCCAAAAATTCGAAATTGAGTTTTCAACATGTCTTTACGTTTTAGGGTCCCTTGAACCCAAAAAACATGATTTTGTCCATTGGTCTGTCTGTCTGTCTGTGTGTCTGTGAACAGAATATCTCAAAAAAATAAAAGAGGTATGGCGTTTGTGTACTATCTAGATCCGACAGCAAGCTTTTGAAGAAAATCGCATAACCGGAAGTATGCTGTTTACTCTAGTGATTTTTCAGCTTTTTCAATTTTTTCAAAAACGGCTCGATCGATTTTTTTTCAGATTTTACATTTTTATTACTCCGAGGTCGTCCAAAATGTACATGGGCAAATGAAATGACCAAAATACTCCAAAGGAAAGAGAAGAATTGGAATGAAGCAGAACGGCTAGCCCAGGATAGGAAAGCTTGGAAGGCGTTTATTGGGTAAACCACCACACAAACTCGACCTCTACACTGCCCCGGCGGTAAAACGAGGAAGGATTAAGTAAGTAAGTATTACATTTTTAATGTGTAGTGATGTGAGATAGGTGATTTTCCAGTTGAATACCTCAGAGATGGGTTTCTTTAGTTTTTTCCTATTTTTTTATTAACTCCTATTTTAAATAGAACACCCGGTATATTATAACATTTTTTAATTCAGCTTAAAATTTTAGAGAAAATATCTCTCTTCAACTAACACTCTATTTTGTATGGTTTCTGTAGAATTTGTAATTTTTGAAATTTTTGACAAATGCTTAAAAATCTAATTTTTGGCTAATTATAAGATCACTGTAAAAAGAAGTTGTGTGAGTGTATCACACCAGATTTTTATCTTTGCTGTCATTTCACATTGTATTGCTGTTCGCGGCTTCAGAGTTTGGACCGGTGTCCTTAATTTTGTACTCTTTGGAGTTATACTGAAGGGGCCATAATTATATATAACAGCAATGAGATAACATGAACAACAAAATAGAATGCTTGAGTAAGAAAGACATGACCATACGAAAATAATATATTACATAACAAGAGTTGTAAGAAGCACATTACGCACGAAGTGGAAAAGTTACACACGAGCCGCGTAGCGGCGAGTTTGTAATTCCACAAGTGCGTAATTGCCTTACAACTCGAGTTTTGTACTATACTTTATCCACGAACACATTAATTACTATCAACAGAAGAACAAAAAGAAGTATTTTTATTAATTTAGCATTACATTTTGTGATAATAATTATTGATAGTTACAGTACAATTATGAAAAACTGGCGTGGCATTAGAAGGGGCCATACTGATATTATTGTTAAGAACAGAAGTTACAGAAGATTCCGAAAATGTATAGTCATGGATAGTGATGGGCCTATCCGGAATGAATAATCGGAAAGTTTCCGATTGTTCAAAAAATCGGAAGGTTCCGATTATATCGGAACGTTTCGGAACTTTTCGGAATTCGATTATTTTACTGTTCGGTGCACAAAATTCGGAACTTTCGGAATTCGATTATTTTACTATTCGGAACACAAAATGAGAAAACGAAATGCCAATTTGAACTGAACAGAATACGAAATGTTGTGTTGACTTACTTGACTGCTATATGCTGGTGAATGGCACTAATGGCAGTGGTATTTCATAGATTAATTATTAGATAGTTCAACTTACAGACTTCAAATTCATGTATTGTTTTATACTATCTATTATGTACTTTATGTGCCATTAAACTTTAAAATATCACTACCATTTTCCGAAAGTTTATTAAGGTAACTTCTGTAATAATTTGAAAAAATATTTTATTTCCTCTTATATGCCACTGTGCGACTCAAACTCATAAATTGTTTTACTGGCGGTCCTGCAAACCCAAACAATAGATGCCAACGCAGATAAAGTGCCTCATCGCAAATTTGCACGCACTTCATCTTCCTTCCGCTTGTTGTTGTTTCGCTCGTTTTCTCTTGCTTGCATTTACGGAATGTAAAATAATCGGATGATATTCCGATTTTATAAACATTCCGAAATGGAACATTCCGATTATTGAAATCATCCGATTATGCCCATCACTAGTCATGGACGTTGGCGCCAGAGGATGAAGCCATAGTAACATCTCTAACGGTGGTGTTGTTTGATATTGCTTCAACATCACAGATAGCACTTGAAATCTTTACCGCATTTTTAGTTTTGTTTTTGGTAGAATTATCAACATAGCTTTCAGCTACAGCTGACGAGCGCCAACCACCATGTCTCTTTAATGCCAGCAAATCACCACCAGCATCCACAAGAATGGTGGCCGACGAGCGCCTAAAGCAATGGCCAGTGTATTGTTTCGGGTTCGCTAAACCCAGAAACGTTGCGATTTTGGTTGGCACAGCACAAAAACCTATTTAACCCAACGCATTGTTTGGTACATTTTTTGTGTTGGTAATTCAGAAAAAACGGCAAATATTTTGTATTCGCTTCTGAAGGACGTAAATGTATGTATTTCTTGCACGTTGGGTACCATGCTTCAGGCACAATAAAGGACCGTTGAGTTTTTGTCTTAGAATCTGGAATTTTAATTATGAGTGATTTCCCTGTATCTTGTATGTCTTCAGTTTTAATGTTTCTCAGCTCCTGCTTCCTGCAGGCACCACTAATACCAAATATTAGAATTACCTTTAATGAAATATTCATATTTATGTTACTTTCATAGATTATAAAAATGTGTTATACCTTTGACAACAAATGCTCGCTGTCTGGTGCGTTTTTCAGAAATTGATTAATTTCTTCTAGAGGGAGAGTTTTTGACTTTTTACCTCTGAATCCATCAGATTTTCTCTTCAATAGTGCCAAAAGTTTGTATTATGTCGAATATTGATTGTGGCTCTTAGCATGAAATAAATAGCCCAAAGTGAAGACGGCTTCATTTGCTTTGACAATTCGTCAAAGTACGCCAACATTACGTTTTCAGAAAATGATTTTACTTTATTTCTAAGTCTCCAATCCATGAATTTTTGGTACACAATTTCATACCTTTCACGCGATTTTTCCGGAAGGAGATCGTTTACGGCAGTTCTCGCCTTTTCGCCGATTTCAGGCGGCGTGCACAGCTCTTGCTCACTGTCGCTAAACATTTTATAGCTTAAATTGAAAAGAGTTAATGGGGAAATTATATATTTTATTAAAAATTACCTTTATATATACGTAATTAAGTACACCTACAGTTGAAATTCAACGATAACAGTTGCAATTACGAAAACTGTCATTCTGTCGCGGCTAATTAGATCGAACAACAAAACAAATACGAGTGCCTGCTATGTAATGTTACTTGCTGTGCGATTTTGCCACTTTACGTACGACAGTTCGTAAGCAGCAGCTTACTTAGTTTATGCGTTGTATGTAATTCATCTTTTTTTGTAGTGGTCGTGGATAAAATTATTTTAGTAAGCATGTTTAGTTGACATCCGTCATAATTAAAATGAGCGTCAAGCCTCCTCGAATATTTGCTGCTATATTTATCTCTTTCTTACTCAAGCGATACGAGTTATTTTCTTGTTTAAGTTATCTCATTGCTGTTATGTAAAATTGTGGCCCCATCGGTATTTCTACAGATTATTACATGCGAATTAAATATTTTTTGCATAGTGATCGTGAAAGTCGTCTTTTTTTTAATGAAAAATGGTATTGAAAGTTTCACTTTTTTTAACGCAAAAATCGTCAAAAAGTACGGTTTTTTAACTATTTTATTGAAATGTCAATTTGACAGTTGTCAATTCCGAAGTTCTTTTCCACTAAATTTAGACCAAGGGATCACTATACAAAAAAACTACGTGTACAACACGTTTTGAAAGTCCTTTTTTCTATCATTTGCTTGATTAACTCGGGATTCGCCCTCGTTATCAAACTGCGAATTCGGGAAGAAACGTATGACTTTCAAAACTAGTTGTACAAATTACTATTGATAGGTTGGTGCTGCTCATGCTACAATGTTAATTGTTGTCCATATTTATTAATTCAAATAAACCAAATATTTTGATCGTTCTTACTGTAATGTTTATTGGTTGTTCTTTTTGAAGCAACATTACAGGTGTTAATAATTCAGATTCTCACCAGCAAAATAGCAACGCATCTCGTGCGATTCTAGTTATTAGGTTTGAAATACTGAATCGTAGTAATTTTATTTCATTGGGGCGTTGTCAAACCTGGCGCCTAAAATTAGACCTTATACATATTGGAGTTTGGTTAATTGAAATAAATTGTATCCACTCACTCACCGATTGAAACTGAGTTAGCCATTGAAATTCACATAGGGATAGATTGGTTATTTGGGCAATAACCGTCGTGCTGTTGTGCATGCTAGATGTTTATCCGCCACCCTTTTATTACCGGATGTTCAAAATTTAATGTGCTAGGCCGAAGCTGAATTATTAGTAATAAATAATGTCTCTGGGTATTAATTCTATACAGGTTGCTTTATCTTTAGAAAAATTATAGTTTCGGAGTTTTTACAAATAGAACACACTACTTATATGTTTTTGTATTTTAAAAAACCCTTTTGAGCTTTCTTCTGATATCTTACTTCATACCCCTACGTTCAATCGTTTTTCAAATATTCAAGTTTGAATGCAAAAAAATCAGTTTAAACCTTTTAAAATAATTTTTTTTTATTTATTTCGACTCAGCCAACAGCCGTTATGGGGACTTCCAACCTCACTAACGACAATCATGATGTTGTTATGAGAGCCGGGACCAACTATTTCCGTGACAGCCGTATCACGAGGCGCCGAGAGATGCAGCCGTAGAACTCCCATCCAAGTTCTGACCAGAAAGAGCGTTGCTTAACTCTACTGATCGAACGTGGACGCTTGTTCAAGCTACACCACCCGGGACCATGGATAACAAACAAGCACAGTTAAATGCTAATTTAAACACCTAAGATTTTAGAGTACAACAAAGAAAACAGGTTTAGAAAGTAAAAAATAATTAGCCAAAAATTTGATTTTTAATTTTTAAGTATTTGTCAAAAATTTTCAAAAATTGCAAATTCTACGGAAACCGTACAAACTAAAGTGTTAGTTTAAGACACAAATTTTCTCTAGAATTTTAAGCTAAATTCAAAAATGTAATGATATACCGGGGGTTCTATTTAAAATACGAGTTAATAACAAAAAATTGAAAAAAAAACAAATTAGACCTATTTAGAAGTGTTTAACTGGAAAATCACTTATCTCACATCAATACACATTAAAAATTTAATAAAAATGTAAAGTTTGAAAAAAATCGTTATAGCCGTTTTTGAAAAAATCGAAAAAAACTGATAAATCACAAGAGTAAATACCTACTTCCAGTTATGCGATTTTCTTCAAAAGTTAGCTGTATCATCTACATAGTACACACGCCATATCTCTTTTCGTTTTTGAGATATTCTGTTCACAGGTAGACAGACATACGGACACGCAGACCAATGAACAAAAACATGTTTTTTGGGTTCATGGGACTCTAAAACGTGAAGATCTGTTGAAAACTCAATTTCTAATTTTTGGGGTGAATCCAATATTTCGTTTATCGTAAAAGGAAGTAAAAAGCCAACCATTGCAGACAAAATATATCATAAAACTAAATTTTCGTTAATTTGACATACCTTACTCAAAAACTACGGCGGCTAAGTTTAATTCCTTTTGTTTTGCAACATTAAAATCTACAACTTTGTTTCAATTTAACCGATCTTGTATCTCTTGTTTTCGAAGTCCCAATAATGAGGATCAAAGTTAAATAACCCTGTAACTGTGTAATATGGGTTGCTTTTCTTTCTCTATAATAGTTAATTGATACGTTTGCTTGTGCTTATTCTTTTTTGATGATCCCACTGTAGAAGTGAAG
>CALNHX010008267.1:0-62714 GCA_940337035.1 Agriotes lineatus | reverse complement strand
GGACGGTTTTTCGATCAACAGGACGGTCCTTCGATCAGCAGGACCGCCCTTCGACCAGCAGGACGGCCCTTCGACCAGCAGGACGGCCCTTCGACCAGCAGGACGGCCCTTCGACCAGCAGAACGGCCCTTCGACCAGCAGGACGGCCCTTCGACCAGCAGGACGGCCCTTCGACCAGCAGGACGGCCCTTGAACCAGTTGTCCGCCCTTGGACCAGTTGTCCGCCCTTGGACCAGTTGTCCGCCCTTGGACCAGTAGGACGCCCTTGGACCAGTAGGACGCCCTTGGACCAGTAGGACGCCCTTGGACCAGTTTTCCGCCCTTGGACCAGTTTTCCGCCCTTGGACCAGTTGTCCGCTCTTGGACCAGTTTTCCGCCCTTGGACCAGTTGTCCGCCCTTGGACCAGTAGGACGCCCTTGGACCAGTAGGACGCCCTTCGACCAGTTGTCCGCCCTTGGACCAGTAGGACGCCCTTCGACCAGCAGGACGGCCCTTGGATCAGCAGGACGGCCCTTCGACCAGTTGAACGGATCCTGGACGAGTACAACGGGTCTACGACGAGTACGAGGGATCTTGGGCTAATACGACGGCCCTTGGATCAGAACGACGTTCATTAGACAAAAACAGCTGCTCTGAGGCAAAGACGACGGCCTTTGGAGCAAGATGACGGCCTCTGGACGAAGACGACGGCCCCCTGGACGAAGACCACTGCTTTCTGGACGAAGACGACGGCCCCCTGGACGAAGACGACGGCCCCCTGGACGAAGACGACGGCCGCCTGGACGAAGACGACGACCGCCTGGACGAAGACTTAAGACCCTCTCGACGAAGACCACTGCTTCCTGGACGAAGACCACTGCTTCCTGGACGAAGACCACTGCTTCCTGGACGAAGACGATGGCCCCCTGGACGAAGACAACGGCCCCCTGGACGAAGACGACGGCCCCCTGGACGAAGACGACGGCACCCTGGACGAAGACGACGACCCCCTGGACGAAGACGACGGCCGCCTGGACGAAGACGACGAAGACTTAAGACCCTCTCAACGAAGACGCCGGCCCCCTGGACGAAGACGACGGCTCTCTGGACGAAGACCACTGCTTCCTGGACGAAGACGATGGCTCCCTGGAGGAAGACGACGGCCCCCTGGACGAAGACGACGGCCGCCTGGACGAAGACGACGAAGACTTAAGACCCTCTCAACGAAGACGGCGGCCCCCTGGACGAAGACGACGGCCCCCTGGACGAAGACGACGGCCCTCTGGACGAAGACCACTGCTTCCTGGACGAAGACGACGGCACCCTGGACGAAGACGACGACCGCCTGGACGAAGACGACGACCGTCTGGACGAAGATGACTGCCCTTGAACAAGTACACGAAGGCCCTGGGACGAAGACGAAGGCCCATTGGACAAGGACTACAGAATTTGGATAAAGATGAAGTCCCTTGGACGAGGACGACGTCTCTTGGACGAATATTGAGACCGTTGGACGAAGACTACGGCCTTTGGACGAAGACGGCGGCCTTTGGACGAAAATTACAGCGTGGGACGAATCTCATCGAATAAAGAAGATGGCCCTGCTATGAAGACGATAACGGTGCATAACTCTTGGACGAAGATCACTAAGGAGACATGGATGAAGATCTATTAAAGCATTTTGGATAAAAACTGCAGAACAAGGGCGTGAATGAAGAACAAATGTTGCTTCAGAAGGAAATTGGTGATTAAGGCCAGCACCACCCACACTTACTAGCTATGCGAGCGATGAAGAAGAAAGCGTATTCAAGCACGATTGCTTAGGACATCGTTGATGAAGACGAGGATTACTTAGAAGATGCAAGAGAGGATGGATCCTATGACAAAGACGACGGCTTTTTGACTAAAACGGAGGTGCTTGAACGAAGACGAGAACCATTAAACGTCGACGTAGACCCTTTGTCACGCTCTCAATATAGGCCCTTATTTGAACACTGATTTTCTTAGACAAGGCGATGATACTTGAATAAGGGCGACGTTGCTTGAACATCGACAGAAGCCCTTGGACCAACATGAAAGCCACATGATGTAGATATTACATGGCACTATCTTGCACTATACGAATGAAGACCAGATGTAACGGCAGAGAGATTATTGCTGGAGAAAACAAGACCACGGAAGCGTATCCATCGCAACAGAAAACAATTTATTTTAGGTTGAAGAGGACGACCCCAGGACGAAGAAGACGGCCCCTCCCGGACGAAGACGGCGGTTCCCCGTACTAAGAAGACTGCCTCCTGGACGAAGAAAACTGCCTCCTGAACGAAGAAGACTGTCCCCCGGACGAAGAAGACGACTCCCCGGACGAAGAAGACGGCCTCCTGGACGAAGACTGGATCCTAGACGAAGAAGACTGCGCCCTGGATGAAGACGGCCCCTGGACGAAGAAAACTGCCACTTGGACGAAGAAGACGGGCCCCCGGACGAAGAAGACGGCTCCCCGGACGAAGACGACGGCTCCTCGGACGAAGACGGGCCCCTGGACGAAGAAAACTGCCTCCTGAACGAAGAAGACTGTCCCCCGGACGAAGAAGACGACTCCCCGGACGAAGAAGACGGCCCCCTGGACGAAGACTGGATCCTAGACGAAGACGACTGCGCCGTGGATGAAGACGGCCCCCTGGACGAAAAAAACTGCCACCTCGACGAAGAAGACGACTCCGCGGACGAAGAAGACGACTCCGCGGACGAAGAAGACGACTCCGCGGAAGAAGATGACGGCTCCTTGGATGAAGACGGGCCCCTGGACGAAGAAAACTGCCCTCTGTACTATGAAGATAGCTCCCTGGACGAAGAAAACTGCCACCTGGACGAAGAAGAAGACTCCCCGGACGAAGAAGACGACCTCGGACGAAGAAGACGGCTCCCTGGACGAAGACGGGTTCCTGGACGAAGAAGACTGCGCCCTGGATGAAGACGGCCCCCTGGACGAAGAAAACTGCCCCCTGTACTATGAAGACAGCTCCTTGGATGAAAAAAACTGCCACCTGGACGAAGAAGACGGCTCCCTGGATCATGAAGACTTGCGAGCAAAGCGATTGATTGGAGAGGGGATCCTTGCCCATGGCGACTAGAACTTCATGGATGAAGGTGACGATCAATGTTGAAAAGAATGAATTCTAGGTGGTGCTCATGGTAGAAGATGGAAGAGTTTTGGGCATCAATACAGGTCCTGTAAAAGAAATAGCCTTTTGGAAACCGTTGCAGGCCTTCGACAAAGATGATTACCATTGAATGAAGACAATGGTTTGTTGACTTCTACAGAGGCGTCGATGAAGAAGACCAGGGCCCACATTTTCATGGGAAGCGGTGGGATTAGGAAGAGGAATTCATATGTACCGAGCAGTATTAAGCAGGTGTGTTAACATTAAATTTGTTCACACATTTGCTGCAAATGAAATTGCTAGATGCAACTGCTTCTTAGTCATTTTAAATAAGAAAAGCAGAAAAATATTTGCAAGAACATTTTTGCCAAAAGCCTTTACAAAAATTTCAAATCAGCATTTTAAGGGTTCCACATTTCCTGCTTTGTGGCACTTGAGAACCTAAAAAAAAATCTATACATTTTTGTTAGAACTTTAGTGTTTGAAATTCTTGTAGAATATTGACTTTTTAATGAAGCATTCAAAGCTAGTTCTGTGATGACTATGAATATTGTTTTATTTCATTGTAGTGTTTTTGAGATATCAAACTTGTGGAATTCGATTGCTTAATCTTAGAGCTCAAATGTATTTTGTTAGTAAATAGTTAAATTTAAAATAAATTTTTTAATTGCCTGAAGTGCAAATTAAGACGTAAGCCAGTTACTGTTTTAATAATGCTAAATTGATCTGTGTAAGTATAAATAGTTTATTTGAAGAATAAACTTTCAAACTTATTTACAACTTTGTGACTGTTGTTTCTGTGATTTCTTTAATTTTAATTTGTTTAACTTTACATGTGACAGAGAATTGTCTTCTGTCCTGGCTGGTGTCCAAGATGATGCTGCGCCATAGCATAGGATAGCTGTAAGGCAGACATACCCTCTTCCGGCGAAAATGTTGAAGTCGACGATTCCCTGAACAGTTCCCATAATGCGCTTCCTCATATCGTTTCCTGCGCACACACAAAATTCCACTTGAATATAAGATTCTTGTGGATCGTGCAAGAGAGAGGTCCCCAATGTGGTGGTGTCTTCTCATCATTTGCTAAGCTGTTGCGGACCAGTAAACGTAACAGGTTTTCATTTCAAAAGGGGTAAATTTTTTAATTAATTTTAATATTCATAAATAGTAGTTTATGGAAATTAATTGTATAAAATTACAAAATTTAACTAAATTTGTCAAATCAAACCCGTGAATGCCTTTGCTAGCTCTGTGCGCAACACCGTTTTGACATACATTTAATTATATTCAAGTATCAAAATGTTAGTGTTCATGAAAAATTGCTACTACAGCGGTTGTACATTTTTATAGTGATTGAATGTTGTCTTGTATAGGATATGGCATGAATCATATTCAAACACCGTTATGAACTTACGATGTCTACTCTTACATGTGGCCAAACGTGCGTCTGCTAGCTGTTCTTGACTGCAGGATACATACAGGAAAACACAAGGCTAAAAGTTTGTAAAGCTGCCAAAAGTCCTTAACAACCTTACCTTTGCGGATATCTTTCTTTATAGCCAGACGGGAAAAGTAAGCAATAGTAGGTTGTTGGTTTACAGTGGTTTTTAGATGGTATGCTGTTGGCTTCGTGCGTCTACCATTTATTTCAACCACCAAGAGCTGTAAGGATGCAACTGTAAGGCATTCTTCACATTATTGCACTCTTCTAAACCACTAGAGCGAAACAAATGTTGGAACAATCTGAACAGTACCTCCAAAGAATCACAGTTTTACTTCAAATAAAAAGTAAGGTTTTTACTTTGAACAACATTCTAAGTACTATCGAAATAACCTTATTTCTAAGCATAGGAGGCAATTTTTTATAATTTTTCATGCATGGTTTTTGTGTTTAAAGTATGTTCTTGTGTCAAAACAGATTAATCGCACACCTGGATAGAAAATATTAATTTATATGGAGCTGATAAAACATTATCTAAACTGTGACATTGGTCTAAAAAAAGTTGTGGCTGAGTAGAATCCTAAAACATATTTTAACTTCCTTTAAAAACAGCTTTGGTGGTCGTTACTCTCCATACAGGGTATTTTATTTAAAAAGTCCCTGAGGGTTAGGTTAACCTGCTCAAAAGGTGTGCATGAAGATTGGTTGTAGAAAACCGCATTTCATGTAGCGGAGAATGGGCCTTTTACCTGTAACTAAGAGGAAGAACAAATATTTTGGTTTTCCATTCCTTCTACCGTATGATTCGCAAACTAATAGAAAATGGCATCACATCCATTCCTTGAACGTTCTGCAGAGGTATTTATTCCACTTTATGTAGAGAACTGCTGTTGTACTACAAGCATGTAGCATCCATCCAGCAAAGTAGAAGGTAATGTGTATGTAAGCTAATAATTTTACGCCACTCTTGTGGCCCATGTGTCTGTGCTCTAGGTGTATCACCCATGCGATCTCTGAAAACATCCTCGAAAACGGGAGATTAGCATGTTGCATCTGCATTTACTCTGTTAGTACATTTATAAAATACTTGGACTGTTGCTAGAACTAGGTTTTGCAATACAAGCTTGCCTAATAATTTCAATTCCATTTACACGATTCTTGATTTGTGGTTTAATTCACTAATTACTAGTCCGGTTTATGAAAACTGGAGGAAGGTTGTACATCATGCGTTTAAAGTTTGGAAACTCAAGGTACTGTACATAGTTGATGCTCGTCACAATTTGTCATCGAATATGGCATATTCGCAGTTTTCCTTCAGGTGAAGGAATTGTATATAGCCTTAACAACGAAGATATGGTAGGGAATATTTCGATTCGAAATGGCTCCATTCTTCGCTCGTGCAATTTACTACATCAAACTGCAAGATGACGTTTCTCTCGAGAGTAACAACAAAAAAATGCTAACTACCTAACACATCCAAGGAGGTAATGTTGCAAATTAACTTATAATGCGTAGGGATAACTATCCAGAAAAATGGGGGAGGTGTTCATACTGGACTATAAATGGAAGCAATTCGATGCAAGTAATATTTCAGCCTATATTTATATGTCCCATAGATGATATTAATTTTTACCGAAATATTAAAAGTAAACGATGCCTAAAATGCAATTGCATATGAATCGTTCATATGGTAAAGGAAATAAACAATACTGACGGATTCAGAAGATAGAGCTTCAAGAACTTCAGCGACAAAGGAGTGAGGATTTACAGAGGTAACATCTAACGAACTAATTAGATAAATGGATAACATTAATTGCTATACATAGCCATTTTTTGTTTGGCCGTACATATGGGTATTTAATAATCTGTTCACAGCTTGAAGAAATTATATAATCACTTGGATATGACTCTAAATTGATTAATTATTAATGCGACTGAAAGGAATACTTCAATAATTTACAGAATCATTCATACAAAGTCTAAAATTGGTAACATTATAAATAAATTATTTTTTTTAATAGTCGCTGATGTGACCATTAAATATTTCAATTCACAGTTCAAGAACTTATGGAATACAATTTGTCTGCAAAATTAAAGTTAGCATCCAGAAGACACGTAAAACAATAATCCTTCAATCGACATTGATTCAAAAGGCTAGTTCCGGATTCATGAAAAATGGTTTGTCCAATGAAAATTGTAGGTACGGCTGAAATGAGGATTTCCAACTGGTAACAGATGTGTTTTATAAGTCACTCCGTCTTAAAATTTAGATTGAATTGAATGAAGATTCCAGTTGTTAACTATTTTTCTTTTTGCCGAGTCACAGCACAGTGGCTGTTTTGACTTTTCAATTTATAGCTCCAACTACTGTTCTGGCAGTTATTGACAAGATTTTTTGCATCGGAAGTAGAAATTTAGCTTCCCGGAAAATTAACTACAAGTACCTGGAATATAATCTGAAAAGGAATCGCACAACTTTATTTTGAGGAATCTATTCTGTCGGTAAACAACCCATTGATGTTTTCGTGTTCCACTGTATTGCTACTTCAATATGGTCGTTTATTAATTTATTTCTCAGCTATGCGATTAAGGAAAGAAATTAAGTCAACCCTGCCCTAAGTCGATAGTGTTTTGAAGAAATCTGATGATCAACAATACTGTATTCATAGCCCTAATGCAGCCATAAAAACTTACTGAAGGCTGCTACAATAGCAACAAACATTCACATTAACTGGTAACAGAAATCTTAGATTATTTTAGCTTGCCTATTTTAGAAATCTACGGAAGTGGTTTGATTTAATTATAGAGGTGGAACAGTCGGTAGATGGACAGAAAATTTGTTTTTTTCCCAAGGGAACTACTCACGAATAATTGATGTAATTTCAAATGAAAGTTGTTTCACTTCACGAACAAAATATTTTAGTAAAACTGGTAACCGTATGAAATCATACTACTTTTGCAGTATTTTCAAATATGAAGATGTTCATTTCGCAGGCAAAAGCTAAAGGTTCTATGAGCATTTTCATTGTACTCCATCGTTAGAATCAACTGATGCGTTTACTGTTAACATCAAATGTGAAGAAGTCAACTATCCTTCATGCTACTTCTCTTTATTAATAAAACTAAAGATTTCGTCTTGATCCACATAGTATATATGTGGATCAAGACGAAATCTAGTTATTTTTTTAGCCACTTCTACAAGTGGCATAAATTTTCTTTTTTTGTGAATTTCAGAATGACTTCTCTACTGATTGTTGGGGGGTGTCTTCTATAGCTGAGAACATTGATTTCAAAAACAAAATCGTAGCAATTGAAAGGAGCCATACCACAGTGGTGCTAGGTATTTCATAATTATTTCTCTAGTGAATCGTTCAGGTATGTACAGGGCCGGATTGAACAGCCTCGGAATTTTCCAAATGCACGTGTATGGAAATCTTGTGGCACAGAATGCTAATCTGCAAAAGATGCAAGAAGTACAACTAACTGTTGCTTTTGAGCCTGCTAAAGATAAAACTGCAAATTGGTAATCGATTGTGCATTTACTTTTCGTCACCCATGCATGTTATGTAACACTAAACTGGTACTTACATGACCTAGTTGGAAGAGGCAATACTTTGACACCTATCGGGTTACTTGGGAGGTATGAAGATTGCTTATTGGATACTCAACTTGAACGTTGGCTATTGCTTGTTGGGTAACTATTCTTGATATGCATGTCAAGTTTTTTTCAAAATGCATTTTCATGTGTTGACTAGTGTAGACAACAGCTATATGTGTTAATTTTGCACTTCATGCAGATTGTACCAGCACTTAAGTACAATTAAATAAAATATTCAAATACATAAACCATGTAGCTAACAAGATATTTTGCCGTTTAAACTCTAAAAAGAATTTGCATGGATAGCACTACAATGCTAATTATTTCAAGTTATACTAGTAAATAACTGAACTACTTTGCAATTAACTTTATTACTACTAAACAAGGCAGTATTTTTTTCAAAAGCTTCTCATAACACATAGTGCATCTCGGTAAAAACCCAACTCCTGCATCTATCTGAATAATTACTTGGAGGGAATGCTAATGTTTCGTATGGTGTAGCGTATGTTTTGTTTGTTCATGGTGATCCGTTATAAAATAATTGTAATTGCTTAAATTGATTGTATGAGTTAAAGAATGTGCAAATAGTTTGTTATAAAGTTTTTAATATTTATAGTGTTATAAAGACTAAATTTGTTTGATGAGATAGTTTTCTATTAACAAATTAGGTGATTAATGCTTGGAAATTCAATTTGTAGCTGGCATTGTGCCACTTGCCTCTTAGGGATAGATGACTTGTAGTTACAGTTAGCAAATTCCATATTGTTTGTTTAAATAACTTGTAATTTTTGATCATCAAAACTCTTGTAATTTTTAACATATAATAACCTATTTTGTATAACTTAATTCAGCATATTATTCAATTTTAAGTAAGAGTGTTCTAAAAAGTTTAAATGTGCATTAAACTTTAAAAGACAGATTGGACTACTCAACTAAAACTATTAAATTTTGAAATTAATACTAGTGAAGAATATCTGTAGAAAACGTGTTATGAGCTACTGTCAACCAAAGGAATATTTTTATGGCAACAGGTAGACAGAATGTCGTGTATAAAGAAAAAACCAACTGATGCAGATAACAGCATAATATAGAAAAGAAGCTAATAAATTATCAAGAAACTCGAGAAAACCAATATAATTGCAAAATGTCTGAAACTCAAAATTGCTAATGAATCAATGTAATGGGCAACAATTTTAAGAGTTTCATTCGAAGAGTACATCAGTAGTACAAGATTATCTTGACTGGATATTAATCAACAAGGTATGTTAATTGTTAATATGATTAATTATTGTAAATACTAAATAAATTTCAACTTGTAGCATAGACCTACTGTTACCACATGATGGTTTAAGGTAATTGTGGATGATAACTATGATGGTGCCTGGAAGAAGACGTTTTATTTGCCACTGGTGCCAACTAGGATGGATGAAGAGGAGTAACGGATAACAATGGTGAGCACAAAGCTGTTGAAGAGAGCTGTAGAAGTTCCATTGCTAGCATGCGTGATGGAAGACTAAATATTTATACTGAAGCAAAATGCATGAAGAGCATTCAGAGTAAACCTTTTGAGTGAAGCTGTCGCTGGTGAAATAATCTATTTAAGGATAATGATGTAGTGCTAAATCATGGATGAAGATTGTGGTCTTTTGAAAAGATTCTATAGATCAAAGCCAATGAATAGATGTGGCTGCAAAGAGGACGTTGATGAAGTGGACCAGGACCTACTTCCAAAAGGAAGCAATCTTTGATGCAGCAATTTATGTAAGGATGGTGATTGTTCTGGGCATTATGAATGAATAGATGCTACGACGAAAACGACAGCTTCTCGGGATAGAAGCCGTCTCTATGGATGAATCAAGAAAATAAATCCTTGATCCGAACGAAAGACAATAACAATATTTTCTAACATCATGTACGCAGATGACTGTTGTTGGAGGAAAACGACGCTGCTTAAAGACGACAGCTCATTGTGGAAGATGACAGCCCTTGGGATGAAGACGAAGATTTTTGGATGAAGACGACGATTCTTAAATGAAGACGACGATTCTTGGATGGAAACGACGATTCTTTGACGAAGGCCAGGGTTTGTGGCACAACATGACAATTCTTGAAAAAGACGGCTGCTCTTGAATGTAGACGACGATTCATGGAGGAAGACTATGGTTCTTGGGCGAAGTCGACGATTTTTTATGAAGACAATGGTTCTTGGACGAAGACGACGATTCTTACATGAAGACGACGATTCTTGGATGAAGACTACGATTCTTGGATGAAGACAACGATTCTTTGACGAAGGCGAGGGTTCTTGACCGAACATGACAATTCTTGAAAAAGACGGCTGCTCTTGGATGAAGACGATTCATGGAGGAAGACGATTGTTCTTGGACGAAGACGACGATTTTTTGATGAAGACAATGGTTCTTGGACGAAGACGACGATTCATGGAGGAAAACGATGGTTCTTGAACGAAGACGACTGTACTTGGCAGAAGACGACGATTCATGGACGAAGACGTCGGTTCTTTGACGAAGGCGACGGCCCTTGGACGAAGACGACGGCCCTTGGACGAAGACGACGGCCCTTTGAAGAAGTCGACGGCCCTTGGACGAAGACTACGATTCATGCAGGAAGACGACGGTTCTTGGACGAAGACGATTTCCCATGGACAAAGCCGACTGCCATTGGACGAAGACGACAGTCTTTGATCACAGACGACAGCCCTTGGACGAAGACAGAAGGCCATTAGACGACGGTCGATGAACGAAGACGGCGGTCCCTCGGCGGATACTAGAGTTCTTCGACGAAGTCGATGGCCCTTGGACGAAGACGACGGCCGTGGACGAAACCCATAGGACGATAGCGACGGCGTTTGGACGAATCCCATCGGACGAAGACGATCATTAAAAGAATTCTGTCGGGTGATGACGACGGCCCTTTGATCAGCAGGACTGCCCTTGGACCAGCAGGACGGCCCTTTGGACCAGCAGGACGGCCCTTGGACCACCAGAACGGCCCTTGGACCGGCAGAACAGCCCTTTAACCAGCAGGACGGCCTTGGACCTGCAAGGGGGCCTTTCGACCAGTATGGCGGCCCTTCGACCAGTAGGACGGCCCTTAGATCAGAAGGACGGCCTTTCGACCAGTAGGACGGCCCTTCGACCAGTAGGACGGCCCTTAGATCAGAAGGACGGCCCTTGGACCAGAAGGACGGCCCTTGGAACAGAAGGACGGCCTTTTGACCAGAAGGACGGTTCTTCTACCAGTAGGACGGCCCTTGGAGCAGAAGGACGCCTCTTGGACCAGTTGTCCGCCCTTGGACCAGTTGTCCGCCCTTGGACCAGTTGTCCGCCCTTGGACCAGTTGTCCGCCCTTGGACCAGTAGGACGGCCCTTGGACCAGTAGGACGGCCCTTCGATCAACAGGACGGTCCTTCGACCAACAGGACGGCCCTTCGACCAGTGGGACGGCCCCTCGACCAGAAGGACGGCCCTTGGACCAGAAGGAAGGCCCTTCGACCAGTAAGGCGGCTTTTCGACCAGTAAGGCGGCCCTTCGACAAGGACGGCCCTTGGACCAGTAGGACGGCCCTTGGACCAGTAGGACGGCCCTTGGACCAGTAGGACGGCCCTTGGACCAGTAGGACGGCCCTTAGATCAGAAGGACGGCCCTTGGACCAGAAGCACGGCCCTTAGATCAGAAGGACGGCCTTTCGACCAGTAGGACGGCCCTTGGACCAGTAGGACGGCCCTTGGACCAGTAGGACGGCCCTTGGACCAGTAGGACGGCCCTTAGATCAGAAGGACGGCCCTTGGACCAGAAGCACGGCCCTTAGATCAGAAGGACGGCCTTTCGACCAGTAGGACGGCCCTTCGGCCAGTAGGACGGCCCTTAGATCAGAAGGACGGCCCTTGGACCAGAAGGACGGCCCTTGGACCAGAAGGACGGCCCTTGGAACAGAAGGACGGCCCTTGGAACAGAAGGACGGCCCTTCGACCAGAAGGACGGTTCTTCTACCAGTAGGACGGCCCTTGGAGCAGAAGGACGCCTCTTGGACCAGTTGTCCGCCCTTGGACCAGTTGTCCGCCCTTGGACCAGTTGTCCGCCCTTGGACCAGTAGGACGGCCCTTGGACCAGTAGGACGGCCCTTCGACCAGTAGGACGGCCCTTCGACCAGTAGGACGGCCCTTCGATCAACAGGACGGCCCTTCGACCAACAGGACGGCCCTTCGACCAGTGGGACGGCCCTTGGACCAGAAGGAAGGCCCTTCGATCAGTAAGGCGGCTTTTCGACCAGTAAGGCGGCCCTTCGACAAGGACGGCTCTTGGACCAGTAGGACGGCCCTTGGACCAGTAGGACGGCGCTTGGACCAGTAGGACGCCCTTGGACCAGTAGGACGGCCCTTCGATCAGCAGGACGGCTCTTGGATTAGCAGGACGCCTCTTGGATCAGTTGTCCGCCCTTGGACTAGCAGGGCGGCTCTTGGGCCAGTAGGACAGCCCTTGGACCAGTACGACGCTTGTGGACCAGTAGGACGGCTCTTCGATCAACAGGACGGCCCTTCGATCAGCAGGACGGCCCTTCGACCAGTAGGACGGCCCTTGGATCAGCAGGACGGCCCTTCGACCAGTTGAACGGATCCTGGACGAGTACGGGGGATCTTGGACCAATAGGACGGCCTTTGGACGAGAACGACGTTTATTAGACAAAAACAGCTGCTCTGGGGCAAAAGCGACGGCCTTTGGAGCAAGATGAAGGCCTCTGGACGAAGACCACGGTCCTGGAACGAAGACGACCGCCTGGACGAAGACGACGGCCCTCTGGACGAAGACCACTGCTTCCTGGACGAAGACGACGGCCCCCTGGACGAAGACGACGCCCCCCTGGACGAAAACCACTGCTTCCTGGACGAAGACGACGGCCCCCTTGACGAAGACGGCGGCCGCCTGGACGAAGACTAAGACCCTTTCGACGAAGACGCCGGCCCCCTGGACGAAGACGATGGTCCTGGAACTAAGACGACTGCCCTGGAACAGGTACGAATGCCCTGGGACGAAGACGAAAGCCCTGTGGACAAGGACTACAGAATTTGGATAAAGATGAAGTCCCTTGGACGATTACGACGTCTCTTGGACGAATATTGAGACCGTTGGACGAAGACGACGGCTGGTGGGCGAAGACTACGGCCTTTGGATAAAGACGGCGCCGGCGGCCTTTGGACGAAGACGGCGGCCTTTGGACGAAGACTACAGCTTGGGACGAATCTCATCGAATAAAGAGGATGGCCGTGCTATGAAAACAATAACGGTGCATAACTCTTGGACGAATATGAGTTCACTAAGGAGACATGGATGAAGATCTATTAAGGCATTTTGGATAAAAACTGCAGAACAAGGGTGTGGATGAAGAACAGATGTTGCTACAGAAGGAAATTGGTGATTAAGGCCAGCACTCACACTTACTAGCTATGCGAGCGATGAAGAAGAAAGCGTATTCAAGCACGATTGCTTAGGACATCGTTGATGAAGACGAGGATTAGTTAGAAGATGCAAGAGAGGATGGATCCTATGACAAAGACGACGGCTTTTTGACTAAAACGGAGGTCCTTGAATGAAAACGAGAACCATAACGTCGACGTAGACCCTTTGTCACGCTATCGATATAGGCCCTTATTTGAACACTGATTTTCTAAGACAAGGCGATGATACTTGAATAAGGGCAACGTTGCTTGAATATCGACAGAAGCCCTTGGACCAACACAAAAGCCAAATGATGTAGATATTACATGGCACTATCTTGCACTATACAAATGAAGACCAGATGTAACGGCAGAGAGATTACTGCTGGAGAAAACAAGACCATGGAAGCTTATCCATGGCAACAGAAAACAATTAATTTTAGGTTGAAGAGGACGACCCCTGGACGAAGAAGACGGTCCCTGGACGAAGAAGAGGGCCTCCAGACGAAGAAGACGGCCCCTCCCGGACGAAGACGACGGTCTCCCCAAACGAAGAAGACGGCCCCCCGTATTAAGAAGACTGCCCCCTGGACGAAGAAAACTGCCACCTGGACGAAGAAGACGGCCCCCTGGACGAAGACGGGCTCCTAGACGAAGAATACGGCCCACTGGACGAAGAAAACTGCCACTTGGACGAAGAAGACGGCCCCCCGGACGAAGAAGACGGCTCCCCGGACGAAGACGACGACTCCGCGGACGAAGAAGACGGCTTCCTGGACGAAGAAGACTGCGCCCTGGATGAAGACGGCTCCCTGGACAAAAAAAACTGCCACCTGGACGAAGAAGACGGCCCCCCGGACGAAGAAGACGACTCCGCGGACGAAGAAGACGGCTTCCTGGACGAAGACGGGCTCCTGGACGAAGAAGACTGCGCCCTGGATGAAGACGGCCCCATGTACTATGAAGATAGTTCCCTGGACGAAGAAAACTGCCATCTGGACAAGAAGACGGCCCCCTGGACGAAGAAGACGGCTTCCTGGACGAAGACAGCTCCCTGGATGAAAAAAACTGCCACCTGGACGAAGAAGACGGCCCCCCGGACGAAGAAGACGACTCCGCGGACGAAGAAGACGGCTTCCTGGACGAAGACAGCTCCCTGGATGAAAAAACTGCCACCTGGACGAAGAAGACGGCCCCCCGGACGAAGAAGACGACTCCGCGGACGAAGAAGACGGCTTCCTGGATGAAGACGGCCCCCTGTACTATGAAGATAGCTCCCTGGACAAAGAAAACTGCCATCTGGACGAAGAAGACTGCCCCCTGGACGAAGAAGACGACTCCCCGGACGAAGAAGACCGCTCCCTGGACGAAGACGGGTTCCTGGACGAAGAAGACTGCGTCCTGGATGAAGGCGGCCCCCTGGACGAAGAAAACTGCCCCCTGTACTATGAAGACAGCTCCCTGGATGAAAAAAACTGCCACCTGGACGAAGAAGACGGCCCCTTGGATGATGAAGACTTGCGAGCAAAGCGATTGATTGGAGAGGGGATCCTTGCCCATGGCGACTAGAACTTCATGGATGAAGGTGACGATCAATGTTGAAAAGAATGAATTCTAGGTGGTGCTCATGGTAGAAGATGGAAGAGTTTTGGGCATCAATACAGGTCCTGTAAAAGAAATAGCCTTTTGGAAACCGTTGCAGGCCTTCGACAAAGATGATTACCATTGAATGAAGACAATGGTTTGTTGACTTCTACAGAGGCGTCGATGAAGAAGACCAGGGCCCACATTTTCATGGGAAGCGGTGGGATTAGGAAGAGGAATTCATATGTACCGAGCAGTATTAAGCAGGTGTGTTAACATTAAATTTGTTCACACATTTGCTGCAAATGAAATTGCTAGATGCAACTGCTTCTTAGTCATTTTAAATAAGAAAAGCAGAAAAATATTTGCAAGAACATTTTTGCCAAAAGCCTTTACAAAAATTTCAAATCAGCATTTTAAGGGTTCCACATTTCCTGCTTTGTGGCACTTGAGAACCTAAAAAAAAATCTATACATTTTTGTTAGAACTTTAGTGTTTGAAATTCTTGTAGAATATTGACTTTTTAATGAAGCATTCAAAGCTAGTTCTGTGATGACTATGAATATTGTTTTATTTCATTGTAGTGTTTTTGAGATATCAAACTTGTGGAATTCGATTGCTTAATCTTAGAGCTCAAATGTATTTTGTTAGTAAATAGTTAAATTTAAAATAAATTTTTTAATTGCCTGAAGTGCAAATTAAGACGTAAGCCAGTTACTGTTTTAATAATGCTAAATTGATCTGTGTAAGTATAAATAGTTTATTTGAAGAATAAACTTTCAAACTTATTTACAACTTTGTGACTGTTGATTCTGTGATTTCGTTACTTTTAATTCGTTTAACGTTACATGTGACAGAGAATTGTCTTCTGTCCTGGCTGGTGTCCAAGATGTTGCTGCGCCATAGCATAGGATAGCTGTAAGGCAGCAAATGAAGTTGACATACCCTCTTCCGGCGAAAATATTGAAGTTGATGATTCCCTGAACACTTCCCCTAATGCGCTTCCTCATATCGTTTTCTGCGCGCACTCAAAATTCCACTTGAATATAAGATTCTTGTGGATCGTGCAAGAGAGAGGTCCCTAATGCGGTGGCGTCTGCTCATCATTTGCTAAGCTGTTGCGGACCAGTAAACTAACAGGTTTTCATTTCAAAAGGGGTAAAATTTTAAATTAATTTTAATATTCATAAATAGTAGTTTATGGAAATTAATTGTATAAAACTACAAAATTTAACTAAATTTGTCAAATCAAACCAGTGAATGCCTTTGCTAGCTCTGTGCGCAACACCGTTTTGACATACATTTAATTATATTCAAAGTATCAAAATGTTATTCTCAAAATGTTAGTGTTCATGAAAAATTGCTACTACAGCGGTTGTACATTTTTATTGTGATTGAATGTTGTCTTGTATAGGATGTGGCATGAATCGTATTCAAACACCGTTATGAACTTACGATGTCTACTCTTACATGTGGCCAAACGTGCGTCTGCTAGCTGTTCTTGACTGCAGGATACATACAGGAAAACACAAGGCTAAAAGTTTGTAAAGCTGCCAAAAGTCCTTAACAACCTTACCATTGCAGATATCTTTCTTTATAGCCAAACGGGAAAAGTAAGCAATAGTAGGTTGTTGATTTACAGTGGTTTTTAGATGGTATGCTGTTGGCTTTGTGCGTCTATCATTTATTTCAAATCCACAAGAGCTGTAAGTATGCAACTGTAAGGCATTCTTCACATTATTGCACTCTTCTAAACCACTAGAGCGAAACAAATGTTGGAACAATCTGAACAGTACCTCCAAAGAATCACAATTTTACTTCAAATAAAAAGTAAGATTTTTACTTTGAACAACATTCTAAGTACTATCGAAATAACCTTATTTCTAAGCATAGGAGGCAATTTTTAATAATTTTTCATGCATGGTTTTTGTGTTTAAAGTATGTTCTTATGTCAAAACAGATTAATCGCACACCTGGATAGAAAATATTAATTTATATGGAGCTGATAAAACATCCAAACTGTAGCATTGATCTAAAAAAGTTGTGGTGGAGCAGAAACTGAAAACATTTTAATTTCTTATAAAATAGCCTTGATCGATTGTTTTTCTTCATGCAGGGTATTGATTTTTAAAACTCCTTGAAGGTAAGGCTGCTTAATGTGTGCATGAAGGTTGGTCGCAGAAATCCGCAGTTCATGTAGGGGAGCATGGACCCTTCACCAGTAATTACGAGAAAGAACAAATATTTTGGTTTTTCATTTTTTTTTTAATTCGCAAGCTAATATGTAATGACATTACATCTGTTCTCTTGCATGTTCAGTAGAGGTAATCATTCCACATAATGTGTGAACTACTACACTACTACAAGCATGTAGCATCCGTCCAGCAAAGTAGAAGGTAATTGTATGTAGGCTAATAATCTTAACACCACTCATAGCTCATGTCGTTTCTGTGCTCTAGGTCTAGGTGTATCACCCACATGATCTCAGGAAACGGCATCAAAAACGAGAGATTAGCATGTTGTATCTGCACTCACTCTATTACTGCATCTATAAAATATTCGGGCTCTTGCTAGAATGGTTTTGCAATACTAGCTTTTAATTTTGTTTATACAACAATTCTTGATTAGTGGTTTAATCCATCAATGAATAGTCTGCTTTATAAAACTGGGTTATACCAAAGAGCATATAATGCATATATGCTCTTTGGTTATACATCATTTAAAGTTTGAATACTAAAATTTATTTCGGAAACTCGTAAAGGTACTGTACATTGTTGATGCTCGTCACAATTCGCAGTTTTCCTTCAGGTGGGGCAATCGTCTGCAGCGTCAACAGAGAAGATATGGTAAGCAATATCTCCACTCTTAATGGTTCAGTTTTCGCTAATGCAATTTACTACAATAAACTGCTAGATGACATTCGTCTCGAGAGTAACAACAAAATACAAAAGGATGCTAACTACATAACACATACATGAAGGTAATTTTGCAAATTAACTTTTAATATGTAGAGATAACTATCCAGAAAAATGGGGGAAGTGTTCGTACTGGAATAAAAATGGCAACACCTTGCAAGTAATATTTTAGCCTAGAATCATCCCACAGATGACATCATATATTCATTTTTACCCAAACATTAATAGTAGAAAATGCAAATGCATTTGAATAGTTCATGTGGTAAGTGAACAAAACCATACTGACAGATTCAGAAGATAGAGCTACAAGAACATCAACAGCAAAGGATTGAGGATTTACAGAGGTAACATCTAACAAACTAATTAGATAAATGGATAACATTTGTATACATAGTCATATTTTTTGTTTGACCCTACTTATGCGTATTTAATAATCTGTTGACAGCTTGAAGAAATTATAAAATCGCTTGGGAATGACTGGAAATTGATTAATTATTAATAACTGAAAGGAATGCTTCAATAGTTTACAGAATTATTCATACCAAGTCTAAAATTGGTAACATGAATTCATTCTTTTTTTAATAAATCAAATCACTTTGATGTGACCATTAAATATTTCAATTCACAGTTCAAGAACTTAAGGAATACAATTTGTCTGCAAAATTAAAGTTAGCATCTAAAAGACATGTAAGACAATAATTCTTCTATCTACATCTACTCAAAGGATACCTACTTCCAAATTTGATGAAAAGTGGTCCTTCAACAAAAAATATAGATGAGGCTGAAATGAGGATTCCAACTGGTAACCGATTTGTTTTATAAGTCACTCAGTGTCAAAATTTAGATTGAACGGAAGGAGAATTCCAGCTGTTAACTTGTTTTCTTTTTCCTGAGCCACAGCACAGTGGCTATTTTGAATTTGTATTTTATAGCTCCACCACTGTTCTGGCAGTTATACACAAGGTTTATTGAATCAGAAGTAGAATATTAGCTTCCTGGAAAACTAAAATACAAGTACTTGAAATACAATCTGGAAAGGAATCACACAGCTCCATTTATAGGAATCTATTCGGTCGGTAAACAACTCATTGATGTTTTCATGTTCTATTGTATTACTGCACCAACATCGTCGTTTACTAATTTATTTCTCAGCTACGATAACAAGGAAGCAAATTGAGTCAACATCGCCCTTTAAAACGATGGTATTTTGAAGAGATCTGATGTTCAACATTATTGCTCATAGCTCTAATACAGACATAACGAACTGCTGAAGATGTCTCTACAATAGGAACAAACATCCGCACTAACTGGTAACTGAAATCTTAGATTGTTTTAGCTTTACCACTTTAGAAATACTTAATACTATGAAAGTGGTTTTGATTTGATTACAGAGCTGTAACAATCTGTAGATGGACAGAAAATTAATGCTTTTTCCAAGAGAACTGCTCTCGAATGATTTGTGTTATTACAAATGAAAATCGAGAACAAAATATTGTAGTAAAGCTGGTAACTGAATGAAATCTTACTACTTTTGGAGTATTTTTTAAATATGAAGCAATTCATTTCGCAGGTCAAAACTAAATGTTCTATGAGCATTTCCATTGTACTCCATCATTAGAATGAACGTGTTTACTGGAAACATCGATTCTGAAGAAGTCAACTATCCATAATTCTTCTTACGTTAAGTTTTCATTTAATGATCATACTACACCAACTTGAGGGAAACTTATAGCTACCTCTAATAGAATTTAAAAGATGTATCACAAAAACTGGTACTGAAAGTTATATTTAATTTGCAATCGGGTTACTTATATCTAATTTTAGCTCACGCCTAAAATATTAAAAATTTCTTTGTAGTGTTACCTTGGCGCTAGCAAATAGGATATTCTTCATTCTTCAAGCTGTAGCATGTTGTCTCCATTCTTCATTGTTTAAGGAATAAATAACCAATACCGGTTATTGTATTTGGTAAACAGCATTCTAGTTATTTTTTTAGCCACTTCTACAAGTGGCATAGATAAATTTTCTTTTTTTGTGAATTTCAGAATGACTTCTCTACTGATTGGTGGGGGGGTGTCTTCTATAGCTGAAAACATTGATTTCAAAAACCGAAAATCGTAGCAATTGAAAGGAGCCATACCACAGTGGTGTTAAGTATTGCATAATGATTTGTCAAATAAATCCTCCAGGTATGTAGAGGTACGAAATAAACAGCCTCAGAATTTTCCAAATGCACGTGTATGGAAATCCTGTGTCACAGAATGCTAATCTGCAAAAGATACAAGAAGTACAACTAACTGTTGCTTTTGAGCCTGCTGAAGATAAAATTGCAAATTGATAATCTGTTGTTCATTTACTTTTTGTCACCTATGCATGTTATGCTACACTAAACGGGTACTTTGTTGGCTGAGGCAATTGTTTGATACCTACCTATCGGGTCACTTGCGATGTATGAAGATTGCTTATTCAACATACTATCCGGCTATCGCTTGTTTGGTAACTATTCTTGATATGAATGACACGTTTTTATTTTCATGTGTTGACTAAGGTAGACAACAGCTATATGTAGTCGATGTTGCACTTCATGCAGTTTGTATCAGCAGTCAAGTACAATGAAATAAAATATTCAAATACATAAACCATGTAGCTGCTAACAAGATATTTTGCCGGTTAAACTCTTAAGAAAAACTAATATTGTGTAGATATTGTAT
The DNA here is from genome assembly GCA_940337035.1 of Agriotes lineatus. Lineage (NCBI taxonomy): Eukaryota > Metazoa > Arthropoda > Insecta > Coleoptera > Elateridae > Agriotes > Agriotes lineatus. The sequence goes on along the minus strand of CALNHX010008267.1, from coordinate 41,866 downwards.
AGACCTATTTACAACTTTGTTATGTTTTGCAATTCTTTTTACTGGTAATCTATTTAACTTTACATGTGATTGAAAACGGCGTTCGGGATGTTGCTGCGGCATAGCATACAGTAGCTGCAAGCCAGCAAATGAAGTTGGCATACGCTCTTCTGGTGAAACTATCGAAGTTGATGGTACTCTGAACACTTCCCCTAATGCGCTTACTTTTCGTTTCCTGCACGCAAAGGATTCCACTCGAATATCAGATTCTTGAGGATTGTGCGAAAGGTTGCCAATGTGATTACGTCTGCTCACCATTCGCTGAGCTGTTGCGGACCAGTAAACATTAACAGGTTTTCGTTTTAAAAGGGGGTAAAACTTAAAATTCGTTTTAATATTTGTAATTAGTAGTTTACGCAAATGAACTATGTAGAAGAACTGAGCTAACATAATTTTTTGATCAAAAATTTGTAGAGTTCTTCTATAAGTTTGTTTGTGTCAATTATTGAATGTTTTCACTAGCTTTGTGTACAACGAAACTATTTTGACACATTTAATTCAAATTAGAACGGTAATTTGATATTTTAATATTCATAAAAAATTACTGCCTTAGCGGTTGTACATTTTTATTGTGATTGAATGTTGTCTTGTACAGGATCTGTAAGGCATTACTTTCTCAGGTTGCGGCACGAATCGTATTCAAACACTGTTAATGATGTCTACTCTTGCACGTGGCCAAAGGTTCGTCTACTAGCTGCTCTGTGGTAACGTTCTTGGCTGCAAGATCGATATAGCAAAACACGAGGCTAAAGTTTGTAAACCTGCCAAGTCACTAACAACCTTACCATTACGGGTGCCCTACTTATTAGCCAAACGGGAAAAGTAAGCAATAGTAGACTGTTGGGTTACAGTAGTTTTTAGATGATCCGTCCGTGTGCTGTTGGCATCATGCGTCAACCATGTATTTCAAATCCACCAAGAGCTGTGACAATGCAACTGCAAGGCGTTCTTCATGTTGCACTCGTCTTAACCGTTAGAGCGAAACGAATGTTGCAACAATCTTAACAGTGCCCCCAAAGAAGCACAGTTTTACTTCAAATAAAAAGTAAGGTTTTTATTTTGACCAACGTTTTAAGTACTATCAAGATAACCTTATTTCTAAGCGTAGGAGGTAACTTGTTTTATCATTTTTCATGCATGTTTTTTTTGTGTTAAAATATGTACTTAGGACAAAACGGATAATCTCAAACTTGGATAGAAAATATTCATACGGAACTGATAAAACATTATCCAAACTGTGACATTGGTCTAAAAAAAGTTGTGGCTGAGTAGAAATCTAAAACATATTTTAACTTCCTATAAAAACAGCTTTGGTGGTCGTTACTCTCCATACAGGGTATTTTATTTAAAAATCCCCGAGGGTTAGGTTAACCTGCTCAAAAGGTGTGCATGAAGATTGGTCATAGAAAACTGCATTTCATGTAGCGGAGAATGAGCCTTTCACCTGTAACTAAGAGGAAGAACAAATATTTTGGTTTTCCATTCCTTGTACCATATGATTCACAAACTAATAGAAAATGGCATCACATCCATTCCTTGAACGTTCTGCAGAGGTGTTCATTCCACTTTATGTAGAGAACTGCTGTTGCACTACTACAAGCATGTAGCGTCCGTCCAGCAAAGTAGAAGGTAATGTGTATGTAAGCTAATAATTTTACGCCACTCTTGTGGCCCATGTCGTGTCTGTGCTCCAGGTGTATCACCCATGCGATCTCTGGAAACGTCCTCAAAAACGGGAGATTAGCATGTTGCTTCTGCATTTACTCTGTTAGTGCATTTATAAAATACTCGGACTGTTGCTAGAACTAGGTTTTGCAATACAAGCTTGCCTAATAATTTCAATTTCATTTACATGATTCTTGATTTGTGGTTTAATTCGCTAATGACTAGTCCGGTTTATGCAAACTGGAGGAAGGTTGTACATCATGGATACTAAATTTGCTTCGGAAACTCAAGGTACTGTACATTTTTGATGCTCGTCACAATTTGCCATCGAGTATGGCATATTCGCAGTTTTCCTTCAGGTGAAGCACTTGTATATAGCCTTAACAACGAAAGATATGGTAGGGAATATTTCGATTTGAAATGGCTCCATTCTTCGCTTGTGCAATTTACTGCATCAAACTGCAAGATGATGTTTCTCTCGAGAGTAACAACAAAAGGATGCTAACTACGTAACACATCCAAGGAGGTAATGTTGCAAATTAACTTATAATATGTAGGGATAACTCCAGAAAAATGGGGAAAGTGTTCATACTGGAATATAAATGGAAGCAATTCAATGCAAGTAATATTTCAGCCTATATTTATGTGTCCCATAGTTGACATTAATTTTTACCGAAATATTAAAAGTAAACGATGCTTACATATGAATAGTTCATATGATAAAGGAAATAAACAATACTGACGGATTCAGAAGATAGAGCTTCAAGAACTTCAGCGACAAAGGAGTGAGGATTTACAGAGGTAACATCTAACGAACTAATTAGATAAATGGATAACATTAATTGCTATACATAGTCATTTTTTGTTTGGCCCTACATGTGGGTATTTAATAATCTGTTCACAGCTTGAAGAAATTATATAATCACTTGGATATGACTCTAAATTGATTAATTATTAATGAGACTGAAAGGAATGCTTCAATAGTTTATAGAATTATTCATACAAACTCTAAAATTGGTAACATTATGAATTCATTTTTTTTTAATAAATAAAGTCACTGATGTGACCATTAAATATTTCAATTCACAGTTCAAGAACTTATGGAATACAATTTGTCTGCAAAATTAAAGTTAGCATCCAGAAGACACGTAAAACAATAATCCTTCAATCTACATTGATTCAAAAGGCTAGTTCCGGATTCATGAAAAATGGTTTGTCCAATGAAAATTGTAGGTACGGCTGAAATGAGGATTTCCAACTGGTAACAGATGTGTTTTATAAGTCACTCCGTCTTAAAATTTAGATTGAATGGAATACAGATTCCAGTTGTTAACTAGTTTTCTTTTTGCCGAGTCACAGCACAGTGGCTGTTTTGACTTTTCAATTTATAGCTCCAACTACTGTTCTGGCAGTTATTGACAAGATTTGTGGCATCGGAAGTAGAAATTTAGCTTCCCGGAAAATTAAACTACAAGTACCTACCTGGAATATAATCTGAAAAGGAATCGCACAACTCCATTTTGAGGAATCTATTCTGTCGGTAAACAACCCATTGATGTTTTCGTGTTCCACTGTATTGCTACATCAATATGGTTGTTTATTAATTTATTTCTCAGCTATGCGATTAAGGAAAGAAATTAAGTCAACCCTGCCCTAAGTCGATAGTGTTTTGAAGAAATCTGATGATCAACAATATTGTATTCATAGCCCTAATGCAGCCATAAAATCTTACTGAAGACCGCTACAATAGCAACAAACATTCACATTAACTGGTAACAGAAATCTTACATTATTTTAGCTTGCCTATTTTAGAAATCTATGGAAGTGGTTTGATTTAATTATAGAGGTGGAACAATCGGTAGATGGACAGAAAATTTATGTTTTTTTCCCCAAGGGAACTACTCGCAAATAATTTATGTAATTTCAAATGAAAGTTGTTTCACTTCACGAACCAGTAAAACTGGTAACCGTATGAAATCATACTACTTTTGCAGTATTTTCAAATATGAAGATGTTCATTTCGCAGGCAAAAGCTAAATGTTCTATGAGCATTTCCATTGTACTCCATCGTTAGAATCAACTGATGCGTTTACTGGGAACATCAAATGTGAAAAAGTCAACTATCCTTCATGCTACTTCTCTTTCATAAAATTTTCATTTAATGATCATACTACACCCACTCGCGGGAAATGCAAATGTTCCTCTAAAAGGAATTTAAAAGAAGCATCTCCATGTTACAGACTGGAACTGGTATTGAGAGTTGTGAGCAGGTTCCTTGTATCTAATTTTTTATGCACAAAAACAATATTAAAAGTTTCTTCGTAGTGTTACTGTGGCACCAGCAAAGTGTGTTATTCAATCTTCCAGGTTGTAACCTAAGCTGTCTCCATTCTTCATTGTGCGTGGAATATATAACCGATAACAATTTTTGTAGTTGGTAAACAGCAATCTAGTTATTTTTTTAGCCACTTCTACAAGTGGCATAAATTTTCTGTTTTTGCGAATTTCAGAATGACTTCTCTTCTGATTGTTGGGGGGTGTCTTCTATAGCTGAAAACATTGATATCAGAAACTATGAAACTTGTATCGTTTGACAGCAGCCATACCACAGTGGTGTTAGGTATTGCATAATGATTTCTCAAATAAATCCTCCAGGTATGTAGAGGAACAAAATAAACAGTCTCAGAATTTTCCAAATGCACGTGTATGGAAATCGTGTGTCACAGAATGCTAATCTGCAAAAGATACAAGAAGTACAACTAACTGTTGCTTTTGAGCCTGCTGAAGATAAAATTGCAAATTGGAAATTCGTTGTGCATTTACTTTTTGTCACCCATGCATGTTATGCTACACTAAACGGGTACTTTGTTGGCTGAGGTAATTGTTTGATATCGATCGGGTCAATTGGGATGTATGACGATTGCTTATTGGACACACAACTTGAATCATAGCTATCGCTTGTTTGGTAACTATTCTTGATATGTATGTCAAAACAATGCATTTTCATGTGTTGACTGGTGCAGATAACAGCTTTATGTAGGTAGTTAATTTTGCAGCCTGTATTATCAATGGTGTAATACCACCTCATGGCTAATCATTTCTAGTTTACCAATAAATAATAGGACTACTTATGCAATTAACTTTGTTATCATTACCAAACAAGGCAATAGGTACCTAATTTTTCCAAAAGCTTACCACTACATGAAAAATTAGATAGAGAATGCTAATGCTTCTTACGGTGTAGCATATGTTTTGTTTGTTGTAAGGTGATCCGTTATAAAATGATTGTAATTGCGTAAATTGACGATATGAGTTAAAAAATGTGCAAATAGTTCGTTAAGTATAAAGTTTTTTATATTGATAGTGTTATAAAGACTATCTAAATTTGTTTGATGAGGTTGTAGTTTTCTATTAACAAATTAAGTGATTAATGCTTGCAATTACAATTTGTAACTGGCCTTATGTTGTAGCACTTGCCTCTTAGGGATAGATGACTTGTAGTTACAGTTTGCAAATTCCATACTTGTTTAAATACCTTTTAATGTAATCTTTAATTAGCAAAACTTGTGTAATTTTTAACATAAAATAACTGATTTTGTATAAAGTAATTCAGCAAATTATTCAATTTTAAAGTAATGTTCTAAAACATTGATATGTGCACAAAAGACAGATTGAACTAAACTAAAAGCTATTAAATTTTGAAATTATTACTAGTGAAGAATGCAAGTTCAACAAAATGAAGAATATCTGTGGAAAACGTGTTCTGAGTAACTGTTGACCAAAATAATTATTTACAGCAACAGTCAGACAGAATTTTTTATGTCAGAAGAAAAAATCAACTGATGCAGATAACTGCAAAATATAGTTAACGAGAAATATTCTGTGTGATTGAGCAGGATAGAAAAGAAGTTAATAGATAATCAAAAGATTCAAGCATAACAGCATAATTGCAGAATGTGTGAAACACAAAATTGCTCATGCCGATGTAATAGGCAACAGCAATTTTAAGCCGTTGGATGAATACGGAGGTCCTTGGACGAAAATGATGGCCCTTAACCCTAAATGACGGCTTTTGATGGAAAACCAAACCCTTGGATGAAGACGCCAGCCTTAGGACGAAGACGCCAGCTCTTGGACGAAGACATCAGCCGTTGGACGAAGACGCCAGCTCTTGGACGAAGATGTCAGCCCTTGGAGGAAGACGCCAGCCCTTGGGCGAAGATGCCAGCCCTTGGATGAAAACGCCAGACCTTGAACGAAGAAGCCAGCCCTTGGAAGAGGATGCCAGCCCTTGGATGAAGACGCCAGACCTTGGAGGAAGACGTCAGCCCTTGAACAAAGATTTCAACCCTTGGACGAAGACGCCAACCCTTGGGCGAAGACACCAGCCCTTGGATGAAGACACCAGCCCTTGGACCAAGACGCCAGCCCTTGGATGAAGACGCCAGCCCTTGGACGAAGACGCCAGCCCTTGGACGAAGACGCCAGCCCTTGGACGAAGACGCCAGCCCTTGGACGAAGACGCCAGCCCTTGGATGAAAACGCCAGCCCTTGGATGATGACGCCAGCCGTTGGATGAAGACGCCAGTCCTAGGATGAAGACGCCATCCCTTCGATGATGACTGAGACCCTTGGACCAAAACGACGGTCCTTGGACGAAAATGACGGCCCTTAAACCTAAATGACGGCTTTGGGCGCAAAACAACAACTCTTGGACGAAGACGCCAGCCCTTGGACGAAGACGACGATTCTTGGATGAAGAAGACGATTCTTGGATGAAGACCACGATTCATGGTTGAAGACGACAATTTTGAATGAAGACGACGGCTCTTAGATGAAGACGATTGCTATTGGACAAAGATTACGGCTCTTAGACGTTGACAACGTTTCTTGGTGGAAGAACACGGTCATTACGAGAAGTCTGAAGGCCACTGGACGAAGACGACAGTCCTTAGAGAAAGATGACGTCTCTTGGTAGAAGACGGGGGGCCATTGGGCGAAGAAGCCAGCCCTTGGATGAAGACGCCAGCCCTTGGATGAAGACCCTAGCTCTTGGATGAGAACGCCAGCCGTTAGATGAAGACTCTAGCCCTTGGACGAAGACTACGATTTTTGGATGACGACGCCTGCCCTTGGACGAAGACGACGATTCTTGGATGAAAAAGACGATTGTTGGATGAAGACGACGATTCATGGATGAAGACGACAATTATTGGATGAAGCAGACGGCTCTTAGACGAAGACGACGGTCCTTGGACGAAGACGACTTCTGTTGAAGGAAGACTACGGCCCTTGGACGTTGAAGACGTTTCTTGGTGAAATATGACGTCATTGCGCGAAGCCTGAAGGCCACTGAACGAAGTCGACAGCCCTTGGACGAAGACGAAGTCTCTTGGTGGAAGATGGAAGGTCATTGGGCGAAGGCAACTGCTCTTGGGCGAAGACGACGGCCATTGGACGAAGACAACGTCTTTTGTATGAGGACGATAGTTCATGGAGGTACTCCAGAACTCAATGGGGGCCATATAGATGAAGATATTTTAGGGCACCATAGACGAAGACTGCAGAAAAAGAACGTGGATGAAGAACACATGTGGCTATAGAAGGAAATTCGTGAAGAAGCGTGACACCCAACTATGCGAATTATGAAGGAGAAAGTTATTCAGGGCCGATTGCTTAGGACACCATTGATAAAGACGACGATCGCGTGAGAAGATACTGCAGAGGATGGATTCTAGGACGTAGACGACGGCTTTTGGACGAAAATGGAGGCCGTTAGACTAAGCCGGAGGACCTTGAACGAAGGTGAGGACCGTTGCGCACTGACGTAACCTTTTGTTAAAGGCGAGGACTCTTGAACATCGACGTATGCTCTTAAATGAAAACGGATTTTCTTGGACAAGGGTGATGACGCTTGACCTTCGACGGAGTCACTTGGAGGAAGACGACGGCACTTGAACATTGACAGAAGCCCTTGGACTAAGACGGAGGCCACATTATGGAGATATTTCAGAGCATTATCTTAAAAGAGAACAAACCAAAAATGCGAATGAAGAACAGATGCAGCTACAGAGGGTTCATTGATGGCGAAATCCAGGACCTCACTTCTGAGTGAAACGATCGATTGGAGAAGAGAAGCGTATCCAAGGCGACTAGAACATTATGGACGTAGATGACGAAGGTTGAAAAGGATGAAGACCATAACCCCTGGATGAAGACGATGCCCTCAGAATGAAGGCGACGGCCGCTGGATGAAGACGACGGCCCCTGGACGTAGACGACAGCCCTTGGATGAAGACGACTGCAGAGGATGGATCCTAGGACGTAGACGACGGCTCTTGGGCGAAGATGGAGGCCCTTGGTCTAAGACGGAGGATTTTAGACAAAAGTGAGAACCTTTGGACATTGACGTAATCCTTTGTTAAATTGAGGACCCTTGAACATCGACGTAGGTCCTTAAATAATGATGCATTCCCTTGGACATGGACGTAGACCTTTAAATGCAGACTGATTCCCTTGGACACTAGGTGATGACGCTTGACCTTCGACGGAGTCACTTGGACGAAGACGACGGCGCTTGAACATCGACAAAAGCCCTTGGATCAAGACGGAAGCCATATGATGGAGATACTTCAGAGCATTATCGTAAAAGAGAGCAGTCCAAGAATGCGAATGAAGAACAGATGGGATTGCGGAGAGTTTATTGGTGGAGAAATTCTAGGATCTGGAAAACTTATCCATGGCAACAGAAAACGTTGAATTTTAGGTTGAAGACGACGCTCGTGGTACGAAGACGGCAGGACTTGGACCAAGACGGCGGCACTTGGACGAAGACGACGCTACTTGGACGAATACGATGGCCCCTGGATGAAGACGATAGCTCGTGGAAGAAGACGACGGCTTCTAGATGAAGACGATGGCCGCTGGATGATGACGACCGCCCTTGGACGAAGCCGACCGCCTCTGGACGAATACGACCGCCTCTGGACGGAGGACCTTGGACAAAGGTGAGGACCGTTGGACATTGACGTAACCCTTTGTTAAATGCGAGGACCCTTGAACATCGACGTAGGCCCTTAAATAAAGATGGATTCCCTTGGATATCGCCGTAGATCCTCAAATGAAGACGGATTCCCTTGAACATCCACAGAAGCTCTTGGGCCAAGACGGAGGCCCTTGAACATCGACGGAAGCCACATGAACGAGATATTTCAGGGCATTGTCGTAAAAAGGAGCAGACCAAAAATGCGAATGAAGAACAGATGTAATTGCGGAGAGTTTGTTGGTGGAGAAATCTAGGACCAGGAAAACTTATCCATGGCAACAGAGAACGTTGAATTTTAGGTTGAAGACGACGCTCCTGGTACGAAACGGTAGAACTTGGACCAAGACGGCGGCACTTGGACGAAGACGACCTCCCCTGGACGAAGATGGCCGCCTCTGAACGATGCTAACCGCCCCTGGACGATGCTGACCGCCCCTGGACAGAAGACCTGTGATAAAGGTGAGGAATGTTTAACATTGACATAACCCTTTGTTAAAGGCGAGAGCTCTTTAACATAACGTAGGCCCTTAAATGAGGATGAATTCCCTTGGATATCGACGTAGACCCTTAAATGAAGACGGGTTTCTTTGAACATCGACAGAAGACCATGCACCAAGACGGAAGCCACATGATCGAGATATTTCAGAGCATTATAGCAAAAGAGAGCAGACCAAGAATGCGAATAAAGGACATATCTAATTGCGGAGAGTTCGTTGGTGGAGAAATCCAGGACTCCGAAAACTTATCCATGGCAACAGAAAACGTTGAATTTTAGGTTGAAGACAACGTTTCTGGTACGAAACGGCGGCACTTGGACAAAGACGACCGCCCCTGGACGAAGATGACCGCCTCTGGATGAAGACTACCACCCCTAAATAAAGACGACCGCCCCTGGACGGAGGAACTGGGATAAAGGTGAGGACCGTTGAACATTGACGTAGGCCCTTGAATGAAGATGAATTCCTTTGGACATCGACGTAGCCCTTAAATGAAGATGTATTTCCTTGAACATCGACAGAAGCCCATGCACCAAGACGGAAGTCACATGATCGAGATATTTCAGGGCGTTATAGCAAAAGAGAGCAGACCAATTATGCGAATGAGAACATATGTAATTGCGGCGAGTTCATTGATGGAGAAATCCACGACCCGGAAAACTTATCTATGGCAACAGAAAACGTTGAATTTTAGGTTGAAGACGAAGCTCCTGGTACGAAACGGCGAAACTTGGACCAAGACGGTGGCACTTAGATGAAGACGACCGCCTCTGGACGAAGACGATCGCCCCTGGATAAAGACGACCGCCCCTGGACGAAGGACCTGGGATAAAGGTGAGGACCGTTGAACATTGACGTAACCCTTTGTTAAAGGCGAGGGTCCTTGAACATCGACGTAGGCCCTTGAATGAAGATGAATTCCTTTGGACATCGACGTAGCCCTTAATTGAAGATGGATTTCCTTGAACATCGACAGAAGCCCATGCACCAAGACGGAAGTCACATGATCGAGATATTTCAGGGCGTTATAGCAAAAGAGAGCAGACCAATAATGCGAATGAGAACATATGTAATTGCGGCGAGTTCATTGATGGAGAAATCCAGGACCCGGAAAACTTATCTATGGCATCAGAAAACTTTGAATTTTAGGTTGAAGACGAAGCTCCTGGTACGAAACGGCGAAACTTGGACCAAGACGGTGGCACTTAGATGAAGACGACCGCCTCTGGACGAAGACGATCACCCCTGGATAAAGACGACCGCCCCTGGACGAAGGACCTGGGATAAAGGTGAGGACCGTTGAACATTGACGTAACCCTTTGTTAAAGGCGAGGGTCCTTGAACATCGACGTAGGCCCTTGAATGAAGATGAATTCCTTTGGACATCGACGTAGCCCTTAAATGAAGATGGATTTACTTGAACATCGACAGAAGCCCATGCACCAAGACGGAAGTCACATGATCGAGATATTTCAGGGCGTTATAGCAAAAGAGAGCAGACCAATAATGCGAATGAGAACATATGTAATTGCGGAGAGTTCATTTGAAGAAATCCAGGACCCGGAAAACTTATCCATGGCAACAGAAAATGTTGAATTTTAGGTTGAAGGCGAAGCTCCTGGTAACAGAAAATGTTGAATTTTAGGTTGAAGACGAAGCTCCTGGTACGAAACGGCGAAACTTGGACCAAGACGGCTGCAGTTAGACGAAGACGACCGCCTCTGGACGAAGACGACCGCCTCTGGACGAAGACGATCGCCCCTGGATAAAGACCATCGCCCCTGGACGGAGGACCTGGGATAAAGGTGAGGACCGTTGAACATTGACGTAACCTTTTGTTAAAGGCGATGGTCCTTGAACATCGACTTAGGCCCTTGAATGAAGGTGAATTCTCTTGGACATCGACGTAGACCCTTAAATGAAGACGGATTTCCTTGAACATCGACAGAAGCCCATGCACCAAGACGGAAGCCACATTATCGAGATATTTCAGAGCATTATAGCAAAAGAGAGCAGACCAAGAATGCAAATGAAGAACATATGTAACTACGGAGATTTTATTGGTTGAGAAATCCAGGACCCGGAAAACTTATCCATGGCAACAGAAAATGTTGAATTTTAGGTTGAAGACGATGCTCCTGGTACGAAACGGTGGAACTTGTACCAAGACGGCGGAACTTGGATCAAGACGGCGGCACTTGGACGAAAACCACCGCCCCTGGACGAAGATGGCCGCCTTTGGACGAAGACGACCGCCTCTGGATAAAGACGACCGCCCCTGGATAAAGACGAGCGCTCCTGGACGATGCTGAACGACCGTGGACGGAGCATCTTGCACAAAGGTGAGGAGCGTTGGACATTGACGTAACTTTTTATTAAATGCAAGGACCCTTGATCATCGACGTAGACCATTAAATGAAGACGGTTTCCCTTGCACATCGACAGAAGCCCTTGGACTAAGACGAAAGCCACATGAAGGAGTTATTTCAGTGCATTATCGTAAAAGAAAGCAGAGCAAGAATGCGAATAAAGAACAGATGTAATTGCGGAGGGTTTATTGGTGGAGAAATCCAGGACCAGAAAAACTTATCCATGTCAACAGAAAATGTTGAATTTTTGGTTGAAGACGACGTTCCTGGTCCAAACTGGCGGAACTTGGACCAAGACGGCGGCACTTGGACAAAGACGACCGCCCCTGGCCGAAGATGGCCGCCCCTGGACGGAGACGACCGTCCCTGGATAAAGACGACCGCTCATGGACGATGCTGAAGGCCCCTGGATGGAGGATCTTGGACAAATGTGAGTACCGTTGGACATTGACGTAACCTTTTTGTTAAAGACGTGGGCTCTTGAACATCGACGTAGGCCTTTAAATGAAGATGGATTCATTTGGACATCGACGTAGACCCTTAAATGAAGATGGATTCCCTTGAACATCGACAAAAGCCCTTGGACTAAGATGAAATCTACATGATTTCAGGGCATTATCGTAAAAGAGAGCAGAGCAAGAATGCGAATGAAGAACAGATGTAATTGCGGAGGGTTCATTGGTGGAGAAATCCAGGACCAGGAAAACTTATCCATGTCTACAGAAAAGGTCGAATTTTAGGTTAAAGACGACGCTCCTGGTACGAAACGGCAGAACTTGGACCAAGACGGCGGCACTTGGACGAAGACGACGGTACTTGGACGAAGACGATAGCCGCTGTACGAAGCCGACCGCCTCTCAACGAAGACGACCGCGTCTGGATGAAGACGACCGTTCCTGGACGAAGATGGCCGCCTCTGGGCGAAGGTATACGCTCCTGGATAAAGACGACCGCCCCTAGACGGAGGACCTTGGACAAAGGTAATGACCGTTGGACATTGACGCAACCCTTTGTTAAAGGCGAGGACCCTTGAACATCGAAGATGAATTCCCTTGGACATTGACGTAAATCCTCAAATGCAGACGCATTCCCTTGAGCATCGACAGAAGCTTTTGGACCAATACGAAGGCCCTTGAACATCGACAGAAGCCCATGGACCAAGACGGAAACCACATGAACGAGATATTTTAGGGCATTGTCGTAAGAGAGAGCAGGCCAAGAATGCGAATGAAGAACAGATGTAATTGCGCGAGTTTATTGGTGGAGAAATCCAGGACCCGGAAAACTTATCCATGGCAACAGAAAATGTTGAATTTTAGGTTGAAGGCGAAGCTCCTGGTACGAAACACCGAAACTTGGACCAAGACGGCGGCACTTAGACGAAGACGGCCGCCCCTGCACGAAGACGATCGCCCCTGGATAAAGACGACCGCCCCTGGACGGAGGACCTGGGATAAAGGTGAGGACCGTTGAACATTGACGTAACCCTTTGTTAAAGGCGAGGACCCTTGAACATCGACGTAGGCTCTTAAATGAAGATGAATCCCCTTGGACATCGACGTAGACCCTTAAATGAAGACGAGGACCACATGAACGAGATATTTTAGGGCATTGTCGTAAAAGGGAGCAGGCCAAGAATGCGAATGAAGAACAGATGTAATTGCGCGAGTTTATTGGTGGAGAAACCTAGGACCAGGAAAACTTATCCACCACAACAGAAACGTTGAATTTTAGGTTGATGACGATGCTCCTGGTACGAAACGGTGGAACTTGTACCAAGACGGCGGCACTTGGGCGAAGATGACCGCCCCTGGACGAAGTTGGCCGCCCCTGGACTGAGGACCTGTGATAAAGGTGAGGACCGTTGAACATTGACGTAACCCTTTGTTAAAGGCGAGGGCCCTTGAACACCGACGTAGGCTCTTAAATGAAGATGAATTCCCTTGGACATCGACGTAGACCCTTAAATGAAGACGGATTTCCTCGAACATCGACAGAAGCCCATGCACCAAGACGGAAGCCAAATGATCGAGATATTTCAGGGCGTTATGGCAACAGAGAGCAGACCAAGAATGCGAATGAAGAACATATGTAATTGCGGAGAGTACATTGATGGAGAAATACAGGACCCGGAAAACTTAACTATGGCAACAGAAAACGTTGAATTTTAGGTTGAAGACGAAGCTCCTGGTACGAAACGGCGAAACGTGGACCAAGACGGTGGCACTTAGACGAAGACGACCGCCCCTGGATAAAGACGACCGCCCCTGGACGGAGGACCTGGGATAAAGGTGAGGACCGTTGAACATTGACGTAACCCTTTGTTAAAGGCGAGGGTCCTTGAACATCGACGTAGGCCCTTGAATGAAGATGAATTCCTTTGGACATCGACGTAGCCCTTAAATGAAGATGGATTTGCTTGAACATCGACAGAAGCCCATGCACCAAGACGGAAGTCACATGATCGAGATATTTCAGGGCGTTATAGCAAAAGAGAGCAGACCAATAATGCGAATGAGAACATATGTAATTGCGGAGAGTTCATTGATGGAGAAATCCAGGACCCGGAAAACTTATCCATGGCAACAGAAAATGTTGAATTTTAGGTTGAAGGCGAAGCTCCTGGTACGAAACGCCGAAACTTGGACCAAGACTGCGGCACTTAGACGAAGACGGCCGCCTCTGGACGAAGACGATCGCCCCTGGATAAAGACGACCGCCCCTGGACGAAGGACCTGGGATAAAGGTGAGGACCTTTGAACATTGACGTAACCCTTTGTTAATGGCGAGGGTCTTTGAACATCGACGTAGGCCCTTGAATGAAGGTGAATTCTCTTGGACATCGACGGAGACCCTTAAATGAAGACGGATTTCCTTGAACATCGACAGAAGCCCATGCACCAAGACGGAAGCCACATTATCGAGATATTTCAGGGCATTATAGCAAAAGAGAGCAGAGCAATAATGCGAATGAGAACATATGTAATTGCGGAGAGTTTATTGATGGAGAAATCCAGGACCCGGAAAACTTATCCATGGCAACAGATAATGTTGAATTTTAAGTTGAAAACGAAGCTCCTGGTACGAAACGCCGAAACTTGGACCAAGACGGCGGCACTTAGACGAAGACGACCGCCTCTGGACGAAGACGATCGCCCTTGGATAAAGACGACCGCCCCTGGACGGAGGACCTGGGATAAAGGTGAGGACCGTTGAACATTGACGTAACCCTTTGTTAAAGGCGAGGACCCTTGAACATCGACGTAGACCCTTAAATGAAGACGGATTTCCTCGAACATCGACAGAAGCCCATGCACCAAGACGGAAGCCAAATGATCGAGATATTTCAGGGCGTTATGGCAACAGAGAGCAGACCAAGAATGCGAATGAAGAACATATGTAATTGCGGAGAGTACATTGATGGAGAAATACAGGACCCGGAAAACTTAACTATGGCAACAGAAAACGTTGAATTTTAGGTTGAAGACGAAGCTCCTGGTACGAAACGGCGAAACGTGGACCAAGACGGTGGCACTTAGACGAAGACGACCGCCCCTGGATAAAGACGACCGCCCCTGGACGGAGGACCTGGGATAAAGGTGAGGACCGTTGAACATTGACGTAACCCTTTGTTAAAGGCGAGGGTCCTTGAACATCGACGTAGGCCCTTGAATGAAGATGAATTCCTTTGGACATCGACGTAGCCCTTAAATGAAGATGGATTTGCTTGAACATCGACAGAAGCCCATGCACCAAGACGGAAGTCACATGATCGAGATATTTCAGGGCGTTATAGCAAAAGAGAGCAGACCAATAATGCGAATGAGAACATATGTAATTGCGGAGAGTTCATTGATGGAGAAATCCAGGACCCGGAAAACTTATCCATGGCAACAGAAAATGTTGAATTTTAGGTTGAAGGCGAAGCTCCTGGTACGAAACGCCGAAACTTGGACCAAGACTGCGGCACTTAGACGAAGACGGCCGCCTCTGGACGAAGACGATCGCCCCTGGATAAAGGCGACCGCCCCTGGACGAAGGACCTGGGATAAAGGTGAGGACCTTTGAACATTGACGTAACCCTTTGTTAATGGCGAGGGTCTTTGAACATCGACGTAGGCCCTTGAATGAAGGTGAATTCTCTTGGACATCGACGGAGACCCTTAAATGAAGACGGATTTCCTTGAACATCGACAGAAGCCCATGCACCAAGACGGAAGCCACATTATCGAGATATTTCAGGGCATTATAGCAAAAGCGAGCAGAGCAATAATGCGAATGAGAACATATGTAATTGCGGAGAGTTTATTGATGGAGAAATCCAGGACCCGGAAAACTTATCCATGGCAACAGATAATGTTGAATTTTAAGTTGAAAACGAAGCTCCTGGTACGAAACGCCGAAACTTGGACCAAGACGGCGGCACTTAGACGAAGACGACCGCCTCTGGACGAAGACGATCGCCCTTGGATAAAGACGACCGCCCCTGGACGGAGGACCTGGGATAAAGGTGAGGACCGTTGAACATTGACGTAACCCTTTGTTAAAGGCGAGGACCCTTGAACATCGACGTAGGCTCTCTAATGAAGATGAATTTTCTTGGACATCGACGTAGACCCTTAAACGAAGACGGATTTCCTTGAACATCGACAGAAGCCCATGCGTCAAGACGGAAGTCACATGATCGAGATATTTCAGGGCGTTATAGCAAAAGAGAGCAGACCAATAATGCGAATGAGAACATATGTAATTGCGGAGAGTGCATTGATGGAGAAATCCAGGACCCGGAAAACTTATCCATGGCAACAGAAAATGTTGAATTTTAGGTTAAAGGCGAAGCTCCTGGTACGAAACGCCGAAACTTGGACCAAGACGGCGGCACTTAGACGTAGACGACCGCCTCTGGACGAAGACCATCGCCCCTGGATAAAGACGACCGCCTCTGGACGGAGGAGCTGGGATAAAGGTAGGACCGTTGAACATTGACGTAACCCTTTGTTAAAGGCGAGGACCCGTGAACATTGACGTAGGCTCTTAAATGAAGATGAATTCCCTTGGACATCGACGTAGACCCTTAAATGAAGACGAATTTCCTTGAACATCGACAGAGCCTATGCACCAAGACGGGATATTTCAGGGCGTTATAGCAAAAGAGAGCAGACCAAGAATGCGAATGAAGAACATATGTAATTGCGGAGAGTACATTGATGGAGAAATCCAGGACCCGGAAAACTTATATATGGCAACAGAAAACGTTGAATTTTAGGTTGAAGACGAAGCTCCTGGTACGAAACGGCGAATCTTGGACCAAGACGGTGGCACTTAGACGAAGACGACCGCCTCTGGACGAAGACGATCGCTCCTGGATAAAGACAACCGCCCCTGGACGAAGGACCTGGGATAAAGGTGAGGACCGTTGAACATTGACGTAACCCTTTGTTAAAGGCGAGGGTCCTTGAACATCGACGTAGGCCCTTGAATGAAGATGAATTCCTTTGGACATCGACGTAGCCCTTAAATGAAGATGGATTTTCTTGAACATCGACAGAAGCCCATGCACCAAGACGGAAGTCACATGATCGAGATATTTCAGGGCGTTATAGCAAAAGAGAGCAGACCAATTATGCGAATGAGAACATATGTAATTGCGGCTAGTTCATTGATGGAGAAATCCACGACCCGGAAAACTTATCTATGGCAACAGAAAACGTTGAATTTTAGGTTGAAGACGAAGCTCCTGGTACGAAACGGCGAAACTTAGACCAAGACGGTGGCACTTAGATGAAGACGACCGCCTCTGGACGAAGACGATCGCCCCTGGATAAAGACGACCGCCCCTGGACGAAGGACCTGGGATAAAGGTGAGGACCGTTGAACATTGACGTAACCCTTTGTTAAAGGCGAGGGTCTTTGAACATCGACGTAGGCCCTTGAATGAAGATGAATTCCTTTGGACATCGACGTAGCCCTTAATTGAAGATGGATTTCCTTGAACATCGACAGAAGCCCATGCACCAAGACGGAAGTCACATGATCGAGATATTTCAGGGCGTTATAGCAAAAGAGAGCAGACCAATAATGCGAATGAGAACATATGTAATTGCGGCGAGTTCATTGATGGAGAAATCCAGGACCCGGAAAAC
This sequence comes from Agriotes lineatus, assembly GCA_940337035.1. Taxonomy (NCBI): domain Eukaryota; kingdom Metazoa; phylum Arthropoda; class Insecta; order Coleoptera; family Elateridae; genus Agriotes; species Agriotes lineatus. Next base: position 24,108 of record CALNHX010008267.1, on the reverse strand, counting down.
TTATCTATGGCAACAGAAAACGTTGAATTTTAGGTTGAAGACGAAGCTCCTGGTACGAAACGGCGAAACTTGGACCAAGACGGTGGCACTTAGATGAAGACGACCGCCTCTGGACGAAGACGATCACCCCTGGATAAAGACGACCGGCCCTGGACGAAGGACCTGGGATAAAGGTGAGGACCGTTGAACATTGACGTAACCCTTTGTTAAAGGCGAGGGTCCTTGAACATCGACGTAGGCCCTTGAATGAAGATGAATTCCTTTGGACATCGACGTAGCCCTTAAATGAAGCTGGATTTACTTGAACATCGACAGAAGCCCATGCACCAAGACGGAAGCCACATTATCGAGATATTTCAGGGCATTATAGCAAAAGAGAGCAGACCAAGAATGCAAATGAAGAACATATGTAACTACGGAGATTTTATTGGTTGAGAAATCCAGGACCCGGAAAACTTATCCATGGCAACAGAAAATGTTGAATTTTAGGTTGAAGACGATGCTCCTGGTACGAAACGGTGGAACTTGTACCAAGACGGCGGAACTTGGATCAAGACGGCGGCACTTGGACGAAAACCACCGCCCCTGGACGAAGATGGCCGCCTTTGGACGAAGACGACCGCCTCTGGATAAAGACGACCGCCCCTGGATAAAGACGAGCGCTCCTGGACGATGCTGAACGACCGTGGACGGAGCATCTTGCACAAAGGTGAGGACCGTTGGACATTGACGTAACTCTTTAATAAATGCAAGGACCCTTGATCATCGACGTAGACCATTAAATGAAGACGGTTTCCCTTGCACATCGACAGAAGCCCTTGGACTAAGACGAAAGCCACATGAAGGAGTTATTTCAGTGCATTATCGTAAAAGAAAGCAGAGCAAGAATGCGAATAAAGAACAGATGTAATTGCGGAGGGTTTATTGGTGGAGAAATCCAGGACCAGAAAAACTTATCCATGTCAACAGGAAATGTTGAATTTTTGGTTGAAGACGACGTTCCTGGTCCAAACTGGCGGAACTTGGACCAAGACGGCGGCACTTGGACAAAGACGACCGCCCCTGGCCGAAGATGGCCGCCCCTGGACGGAGACGACCGTCCCTGGATAAAGACGACCGCTCATGGACGATGCTGAAGGCCCCTGGATGGAGGATCTTGGACAAAGGTGAGTACCGTTGGACATTGACGTAACCTTTTGTTAAAGACGTGGGCTCTTGAACATCGACGTAGGCCTTTAAATGAAGATGGATTCATTTGGACATCGACGTAGACCCTTAAATGAAGATGGATTCCCTTGAACATCGACAAAAGCCCTTGGACTAAGATGAAATCTACATGATGGAGGTATTTCAGGGCATTATCGTAAAAGAGAGCAGAGCAAGAATGCGAATGAAGAACAGATGTAATTGCGGAGAGTTCATTGGTGGAGAAATCCAGGACCAGGAAACCTTATCCATGTCTACAGAAAAGGTCGAATTTTAGGTTAAAGACGACGCTCCTGGTACGAAACGGCAGAACTTGGACCAAGACGGCGGCACTTGGACGAAGACGACGGTACTTGGACGAAGACGATAGCCGCTGTACGAAGCCGACCGCCTCTCAACGAAGACGACCGCGTCTGGATGAAGACGACCGCCCCTGGACGAAGATGGCCGCCTCTGGGCGAAGGTATACGCCCCTGGATAAAGACGACCGCCCCTAGACGGAGGACCTTGGACAAAGGTAATGACCGTTGGACATTGACGCAACCCTTTGTTAAAGGCGAGGACCCTTGAACATCGAAGATGATTTCCCTTGGACATTGACGTAAATCCTCAAATGCAGACGCATTCCCTTGAACATCGACAGAAGCTTTTGGACCAATACGAAGGCCCTTGAACATCGACAGAAGCCCATGGACCAAGACGGAAACCACATGAACGAGATATTTTAGGGCATTGTCGTAAAAGAGAGCAGGCCAAGAATGCGAATGAAGAACAGATGTAATTGCGCGAGTTTATTGGTGGAGAAATCCAGGACCCGGAAAACTTATCCATGGCAACAGAAAATGTTGAATTTTAGGTTGAAGGCGAAGCTCCTGGTACGAAACACCGAAACTTGGACCAAGACGGCGGCACTTAGACGAAGACGGCCGCCCCTGCACGAAGACGATCGCCCCTGGATAAAGACGACCGCCCCTGGACGGAGGACCTGGGATAAAGGTGAGGACCGTTAAACATTGACGTAACCCTTTGTTAAAGGCGAGGACCCTTGAACATCGACGTAGGCTCTTAAATGAAGATGAATCCCCTTGGACATCGACGTAGACCCTTAAATGAAGACGAGGACCACATGAACGAGATATTTTAGGGCATTGTCGTAAAAGGGAGCAGGCCAAGAATGCGAATGAAGAACAGATGTAATTGCGCGAGTTTATTGGTGGAGAAACCTAGGACCAGGAAAACTTATCCACCACAACAGAAACGTTGAATTTTAGGTTGAAGACGATGCTCCTGGTACGAAACGGTGGAACTTGTACCAAGACGGCGGCACTTGGACGAAGATGACCGCCCCTGGACGAAGTTGGCCGCCCCTGGACTGAGGACCTGTGATAAAGGTGAGGACCGTTGAACATTGACGTAACCCTTTGTTAAAGGCGAGGGCCCTTGAACACCGACGTAGGCTCTTAAATGAAGATGAATTCCCTTGGACATCGACGTAGACCCTTAAATGAAGACGGATTTCCTCGAACATCGACAGAAGCCCATGCACCAAGACGGAAGCCAAATGATCGAGATATTTCAGGGCGTTATGGCAACAGAGAGCAGACCAAGAATGCGAATGAAGAACATATGTAATTGCGGAGAGTACATTGATAGAGAAATACAGGACCCGGAAAACTTAACTATGGCAACAGAAAACGTTGAATTTTAGGTTGAAGACGAAGCTCCTGGTACGAAACGGCGAAACGTGGACCAAGACGGTGGCACTTAGACGAAGACGACCGCCCCTGGATAAAGACGACCGCCCCTGGACGGAGGACCTGGGATAAAGGTGAGGACCGTTGAACATTGACGTAACCCTTTGTTAAAGGCGAGGGTCCTTGAACATCGACGTAGGCCCTTGAATGAAGATGAATTCCTTTGGACATCGACGTAGCCCTTAAATGAAGATGGATTTGCTTGAACATCGACAGAAGCCCATGCACCAAGACGGAAGTCACATGATCGAGATATTTCAGGGCGTTATAGCAAAAGAGAGCAGACCAATAATGCGAATGAGAACATATGTAATTGCGGAGATTTCATTGATGGAGAAATCCAGGACCCGGAAAACTTATCCATGGCAACAGAAAATGTTGAATTTTAGGTTGAAGGCGAAGCTCCTGGTACGAAACGCCGAAACTTGGACCAAGACGGCGGCACTTAGACGAAGACGGCCGCCTCTGGACGAAGACGATCGCCCCTGGATAAAGACGACCGCCCCTGGACGGAGGACCTGGGATAAAGGTGAGGACCTTTGAACATTGACGTAACCCTTTGTTAATGGCGAGGGTCCTTGAACATCGACGTAGGCCCTTGAATGAAGGTGAATTCTCTTGGACATCGACGGAGACCCTTAAATGAAGACGGATTTCCTTGAACATCGACAGAAGCCCATGCACCAAGACGGAAGCCACATTATCGAGATATTTCAGGGCATTATAGCAAAAGAGAGCAGAGCAATAATGCGAATGAGAACATATGTAATTGCGGAGAGTTTATTGATGGAGAAATCCAGGACCCGGAAAACTTATCCATGGCAACAGATAATGTTGAATTTTAGGTTGAAAACGAAGCTCCTGGTACGAAACGCCGAAACTTGGACCAAGACGGCGGCACTTAGACGAAGACGACCGCCTCTGGACGAAGACGATCGCCCTTGGATAAAGACGACCGCCCCTGGACGGAGGACCTGGGATAAAGGTGAGGACCGTTGAACATTGACGTAACCCTTTGTTAAAGGCGAGGACCCTTGAACATCGACGTAGGCTCTCTAATGAAGATGAATTTCCTTGGACATCGACGTAGACCCTTAAACGAAGACGGATTTCCTTGAACATCGACAGAAGCCCATGCGCCAAGACGGAAGTCACATGATCGAGATATTTCAGGGCGTTATAGCAAAAGAGAGCAGACAAATAATGCGAATGAGAACATATGTAATTGCGGAGAGTGCATTGATGGAGAAATCCAGGACCCGGAAAACTTATCCATGGCAACAGAAAATGTTGAATTTTAGGTTAAAGGCGAAGCTCCTGGTACGAAACGCCGAAACTTGGACCAAGACGGCGGCACTTAGACGTAGACGACCGCCTCTGGACGAAGACCATCGCCCCTGGATAAAGACGACCGCCTCTGGACGGAGGAGCTGGGATAAAGGTAGGACCGTTGAACATTGACGTAACCCTTTGTTAAAGGCGAGGACCCGTGAACATCGACGTAGGCTCTTAAATGAAGATGAATTCCCTTGGACATCGACGTAGACCCTTAAATGAAGACGAATTTCCTTGAACATCGACAGAGCCTATGCACCAAGACGGGATATTTCAGGGCGTTATAGCAAAAGAGAGCAGACCAAGAATGCGAATGAAGAACATATGTAATTGCGGAGAGTACATTGATGGAGAAATCCAGGACCCGGAAAACTTATATATGGCAACAGAAAACGTTGAATTTTAGGTTGAAGACGAAGCTCCTGGTACGAAACGGCGAATCTTGGACCAAGACGGTGGCACTTAGACGAAGACGACCGCCTCTGGACGAAGACGATCGCTCCTGGATAAAGACGACCGCCCCTGGACGAAGGACCTGGGATAAAGGTGAGGACCGTTGAACATTGACGTAACCCTTTGTTAAAGGCGAGGGTCCTTGAACATCGACGTAGGCCCTTGAATGAAGATGAATTCCTTTGGACATCGACGTAGCCCTTAAATGAAGATGGATTTTCTTGAACATCGACAGAAGCCCATGCACCAAGACGGAAGTCACATGATCGAGATATTTCAGGGCGTTATAGCAAAAGAGAGCAGACCAATAATGCGAATGAGAACATATGTACTTGCGGAGAGTCCATTGATGGAGAAATCCAGGACCCGGAAAACTTTTTCATGGCAACAGAAAACGTTGAATTTTAGGTTGAAGACAACGTTTCTGGTAGGAAACAGCGGAACTTGGACCAAGACGGCGGAACTTGGATGAAGACGGCGGCACTTGGACGAAGATGACCGCCCCTGGACGAAGTTGGCCGCCCCTGGACTGAGGACTGTGATAAAGGTGAGGACCGTTGAACATTGACGTAACCCGTTGTTAAAGGTGAGGGCCCTTGAACATCGACGTAGGCTCTTAAATGAAGATGAATTCCCTTGGACATCGACGTAGACCCTTAAATGAAGACGGATTTCCTCGAACATCGACAGAAGCCCATGCACCAAGACGGAAGCCACATGATCGAGATATTTCAGGGCGTTATAGCAAAAGAGAGCAGACCAAGAATGCGAATGAAGAACATATGTAATTGCAGAGAGTAGTACATTGATGGAGAAATCCAGGACCCGGAAAACTTATCTATGGCAACAGAAAACGTTGAATTTTAGGTTGAAGACGAAGCTCCTGGTACGAAACGGCGAAACTTGGACCAAGGCGGTGGCACTTAGACGAAGACGACCGCCTCTGGACGAAGACGATCGCCCCTGGATAAAAACGACCGCCCCTGAATGGAGGACCTGGGGTAAAGGTGAGGACCGTTGAACATTGACGTAACCCTTTGTTAAAGGCGAGGACCCTTGAACATCGACGTAGGCTCTTAAATGAAGATGAATTCCCTTGGACATCGACGTAGACCCTTAAATGAAGACGGATTTCCTTGAACATCGACACAAGCCGATGTACCAAGACGGAAGCCACATGATCGAGATATTTCAGGGCGTTATAACAAAAGAGAGCAGACCAAGAATGCGAATGAAGTACATATGTAATTGCGGAGAGTACATTGATGGAGAAATCCAGGACCCGGGAAACTTATCCATGGCAACAGAAAACGTTGAATTTTAGGTTGAAGACGAAGCTTCTGGTACGAAACGGCGAAACTTGGACCAAGACGGCGGCACTTAGACGAAGACGACCGCCTCTGGATGAAGACGACACCTCTGAACGAAGACGATCGCCCCTGGATAAAGACCACCGCCCCTGGACGGAGGACCTGGGATAAAGGTGAGGACCGTTGAACATTGACGTAACCTTTTGTTAAAGGCGATGGTCCTTGAAGATCGACTTAGGCCCTTGAATGAAGGTGAATTCTCTTGGACATCGACGTAGACCTTTAAATGAAGACGGATTTCTTTGAACATCGACAGAAGCCCATGCACCAAGACGGAAGCCACATTATCGAGATATTTCAGGGCATTATAGCAAAAGAGAGCAGACGAAGAATGCAAATGAAGAACATATGTAACTACGGAGATTTCATTGGTTGAGAAATCCAGGACCCGGAAAACTTATCCATGGCAACAGAAAACGTTGAATTTTAGGTTGAAGACAACGTTCCTGGTACGATACGGCGGAACTTGGACCAAGACGGCGGAACTTGGATCAAGACGGCGGCACTTGGACGAAAGCGACCGCCCCTGGGCGAAGATGGCCGCCTTTGGACGAAGACGACCGCCTCTGGATAAAGACGAGCGCTCCTGGACGATGCTGAACGACCGTGGACGGAGGATCTTGCACAAAGGTGAGGACCGTTGGAAATTGACGTAACTCTTTATTAAATGCAAGGACCCTTGATCGTCGACGTAGACCATTAAATGAAGACGGTTTTCCTTGCACATCGACAGAAGCCTTTGGACTAAGACGAAAGCCACATGAAGGAGTCATTTCAATGCATTATCGTAAAAGAAAGCAGAGCAAGAATGCGAATAAAGAACAGATGTAATTGCGGAGGGTTTATTGGTGGAGAAATCCAGGACCAGAAAAACTTATCCATGTCAACAGAAAATGTTGAATTTTTGGTTGAAAACGACGTTCCTGGTCCAAACTGGCGGAACTTGGACCAAGACGGCGGCACTTGGACGAAGACGACCGCCCCTGGCCGAAGATGGCCGCCCCTGGACGGAGACGGCCGTCCCTGGATAAAGACGACCGCTCATGGACGATGCTGAAGGCCCCTGGATGGAGGATCTTGGACAAAGGTGAGTACCGTTGGACATTGACGTAACCTTTTGTTAAAGACGTGGGCTCTTGAACATCGACGTAGGTTTTTAAATGAAGATGGATTCATTTGGACATCGACGTAGACCCTTAAATGAAGACGGATTTCCTTGAACATCGACAGAAGCCCTTGGACCAAGACGGAAGCCACATGATGTAGATATTTCAGGGCATTATCGTGAAACAGAGCAGAGCAAGAATGCGAATGAAGAACAGTTGTGATCGCGAAGAGTTTATTGGTGTAGAAATCTAGGACCAAGAAAACTTATCCATGTCAACAACAAACGTTAAATTTTAGGTTGAAGACGAAGCTCCTGGTAAGAAACGGCCGAAATTGGACGACGATCCTTGCATGAAGACGATGGGCCCTGGACCAAGACGACCGCCCCTGGACGAAGACGACCTCCTCTGGATAAAGACGACGACCGCTGGATGAAGACAACCGCCCCTGGACGATGCTGACCGTCCCTGGACGAAGACGACCGCCCCTGGACGAAGACGGCCACCCCTGGACGAAGACGACGGCCCCTGAAGGAAGACCACGGCTCTTGGATGAAGGCGACATACTCTTGAATGTCGATGGAGTTACATGGATGGGGAGATTTCAAGGCATCATTGTAGAAGATAACAAGAATGTGAATGAAGAACAGATGCAGCTACAGAAGTTAAATTGATGGAGAAATTCAGGACCCCACTAGTGAGTGAAATGATCGATTGGAGAAGAGAAGCATATCCATAGCGATTAGAACATCATGGACGACGGTGACGAAGGTTGAAAAGGATGAAAAGGATGAAGACGACAGCCTCTGGATGAAGACGATGGCCTCTGGATGAAGACAACGGCCGCCGGCTGAAGACGGCGGTCGCTGGACGTAGACCACCGCCCTTTGGTTGAAGACAACCTCCCTTAGACCAAGCCGACCACCCCTGGACAAAGACAAGCGCCCCTGGATGAAGACGACTGCCCATGAATGAACAGCACTGCCCATGGATGAACACGACCACCTCTTTAAGAAGACGACGGCCGCTGGATGGAGACGACCGCTCCTAGACGAAGACGAGTGCCCCTGGACGAAGACGACTGCCCACGGATGATGACGACCACTCCTTTAAGAAGACGACGGCCTTTGGATGAAGACGATCGCCCTTGGACGGAGACAACAGTCCCTGGAGGAAGACGACGGCCCCCTGGATGAAAACGACGGCCCATGGACGTAGACGACCGCCCTTGCATGAAGACAACCGCCCCTCGACGAAGGCGAGCGCTTCTGGACGAAGACGACTGCCCACGGATGAAGACGACCACCCCTTGAAGAATACCACGGCCTCTGGATGAAGACGACCGCCCCTGGACGAAGACAACGGCCCCTGGAGGAAGACGACGGCCCCTGGATGAATACGACGGCCCCTGGACATAGACGACTGCACCTGGAAGAGGACGACTGCCCATGGATAAAGACGACTGTCCCTGGAAGAAGACTACGACCCCTGGATGAAGACGACCGTCCCTGGAAGATGCTCACTGCCCCGGGATTAAGACAATCGCTCTTGGACGGAGACAACAGTCCCTGGAGGAAGACGACGGCCCCCTGGATGAAAACGACGGCCCATGGACGTAGACGACCGCCCTTGCATGAAGACAACCGCCCCTCGACGAAGGCGAGCGCTTCTGGACGAAGACGACTGCCCACGGATGAAGACGACCACCCCTTGAAGAATACCACGGCCTCTGGATGAAGACGACCGCCCCTGGACGAAGACAACGGCCCCTGGAGGAAGACGACGGCCCCTGGATGAATACGACGGCCCCTGGACATAGACGACTGCACCTGGAAGAGGACGACTGCCCATGGATAAAGACGACTGTCCCTGGAAGAAGACTACGACCCCTGGATGAAGACGACCGTCCCTGGAAGATGCTCACTGCCCCGGGATTAAGACAATCGCCCTTGGACGAAGACAACGGCCCTTGGAGGAAGACGACGGCCTTTGGACGTAGACAACCGCCCTTGGACGAAGACGACCGCTCCTCGACGAAGACGACCGCTCCTCGACGAAGGTGAGCGCCCCTGGAAGAAGACGACTGCCTATGGATGAAGACGACTGTCCCTGGAAAAAGACGTCGACCCCTGGATGAAAGCGACCGTCCCTGGAAGATGCTGATTGCTCCGGGACTAAGACAATTGTACTTGTATGAAGACAACAGCCCCTGGAGGAAGACGACGGCCTCCTGGATGTAGACTACGGCCCCTGAACGTAGACGACCGCTCATGGACGATGCTGAAGGCCCCTGGATGGAGGATCTTGGACAAAGGTGAGTACCGTTGGACATTGACGTAACCTTTTGTTAAAGACGTGGGCTCTTGAACAGCGACGTAGGTTTTTAAATGAAGATGGATTCATTTGGACATCGACGTAGACCCTTAAATGAAGACGGATTTCCTTGAACATCGACAGAAGCCCTTGGACCAAGACGGAAGCCACATGATGTAGATATTTCAGGGAATTATCGTGAAACAGAGCAGAGCAAGAATGCGAATGAAGAACAGTTGTGATCGCGAAGAGTTTATTGGTGTAGAAATCTAGGACCAGGAAAACTTATCCATGTCAACAACAAACGTTGAATTTTAGGTTGAAGACGAAGCTCCTGGTAAGAAACGGCCGAAATTGGACGACGATCCTTGCATGAAGACGATGGGCTCTGGACCAAGACGACCGCCCCTGGACGAAGACGACCTCCTCTGGATAAAGACGACGACCGCTGGATGAAGACAACCGCCCCTGGACGATGCTGACCGTCCCTGGACGAAGACGACCGCCCCTGGACGAAGACGGCCACCCCTGGACGAAGACGACGGCCCCTGAAGGAAGACCACGGCTCTTGGATGAAGGCGACATACTCTTGAATGTCGATGGAGTTACATGGATGGGGAGATTTCAAGGCATCATTGTAGAAGATAACAAGAATGTGAATGAAGAACAGATGCAGCTACAGAAGTTAAATTGATGGAGAAATTCAGGACCCCACTAGTGAGTGAAATGATCGATTGGAGAAGAGAAGCATATCCATAGCGATTAGAACATCATGGACGACGGTGACGAAGGTTGAAAAGGATGAAAAGGATGAAGACGACAGCCTCTGGATGAAGACGATGGCCTCTGGATGAAGACAACGGCCGCCGGCTGAAGACGGCGGTCGCTGGACGTAGACCACCGCCCTTTGGTTGAAGACAACCGCCCTTAGACCAAGCCGACCACCCCTGGACAAAGACAAGCGCCCCTGGATGAAGACGACTGCCCATGAATAAACAGCACTGCCCATGGATGAACACGACCACCTCTTTAAGAAGACGACGGCCGCTGGATGGAGACGACCGCTCCTAGACGAAGACGAGTGCCCCTGGACGAAGACGACTGCCCACGGATGATGACGACCACTCCTTTAAGAAGACGACGGCCTCTGGATGAAGACGATCGCCCTTGGACGGAGACAACAGTCCCTGGAGGAAGACGACGGCCCCCTGGATGAAAACGACGGCCCATGGACGTAGACGACCGCCCTTGCATGAAGACAACCGCCCCTCGACGAAGGCGAGCGCTTCTGGACGAAGACGACTGCCCACGGATGAAGACGACCACCCCTTAAAGAATACCACGGCCTCTGGATGAAGACGACCGCCCCTGGACGAAGACAACGGCCCCTGGAGGAAGACGACGGCCCCTGGATGAATACGACGGCCCCTGGACATAGACGACTGCACCTGGAAGAGGACGACTGCCCATGGATGAAGACGACTGTCCCTGGAAGAAGACTACGACCCCTGGATGAAGACGACCGTCCCTGGAAGATGCTCACTGCCCCGGGATTAAGACAATCGCCCTTGGACGAAGACAACGGCCCTTGGAGGAAGACGACGGCCCTTGGACGTAGACAACCGCCCTTGGACGAAGACGACCGCTCTTCGACGAAGACGACCGCTCCTCGACGAAGGTGAGCGCCCCTGGAAGAAGACGACTGCCTATGGATGAAGACGACTGTCCCTGGAAAAAGACGTCGACCCCTGGATGAAAGCGACCGTCCCTGGAAGATGCTGATTGCCCCGGGACTAAGACAATTGTACTTGTATGAAGACAACAGCCCCTGGAGGAAGACGACGGCCTCCTGGATGTAGACTACGGCCCCTGAACGTAGACGACCGCCCTTGGACGAAGACGACCGTCCCTGGACCAAGTCGACCGCCCCTGGACGAAGACGAGCGCCTCTGGACGAAGACGACTGCCCATGGATGAACACGAACACCCCTTGAAGAAAACGACGGCTCCTGGAAGAAGACGACCGTCCCTGGACGATGCTGACTGCCCGGGACTAAGACGACCGCTCTTGTACGAAGACAACGGCCCCTGAAGGAAGACGACGGCTCCCTGGATGAAGTCGACGGCCTTTGAAGAAAAACAACGACCCCTGGACGAAGGCGACATACTCTTGAATATTGGCGGAAGCCGTATGGATGGAGAAATTTCAGGGCATCATTGTAGAAGAGGGAAAACATGAATGTGAATGAAGAACAGATGTAGCTACAGAGGGTTCATTGATGGAGAAATTCAGGACCCCACTTATGAGCGAAACGATCGATTGGAGAAGCGAAGCTTACCCATGGCACTAGAACATCATGGACGAAGGTGATTAAGGTTCAAGATGACCGCCCCCCGGACAAAGACCACTGCTCATGGTGGAAGACGATTTCTTTTGGAAACCGTCGCAGGCCTTTGACAGAGATGGTTACATTGAATGAAGACCACAGCGCATTGACATCTATGAAGACGGGAGGGTTGATGTAGAACACCAGGACACACATTTTCAAGCAAAGTAATGGATAGGGAAGAGTAATTCATGTGTACCGAGCAATATTAAGCAGGTGTGTTGACATTAAATCTGTTCACACAACTACTGCAAATTAAATTGCTAGATGCAACTGTTGCTTAGTCATTTAAGTATAAAAAATATAAAAATATTTCTGAACACATTTTTAACAAAAGCCTTTATCAAAATTACAAAGCTGCATTTTAACTCTTCCATATTTTCTGCTTTGTGGCACTTGAGGATCTAAGAATTGTATCTATTTTTGTTAGAACTTATACGTATATTCATTTTAAAATATAAATTTTTAATTGCCTGAAGGACCAATTAGGACGTAAGCCAGTTACTTTTTTAATACGGCTAAATAGTTCTCTTTTGTACATATTGCAGTGGTATTAGGCCCTATCGCTCTGCTCTGATTGCAGTTCAATATTAAAATTAAATTAAAGCACAGAGTAGGGATGATTTATCTAGCCGCAATGATAAGTTAAATGTCATTCCGTAAATGCATTGAAAAAGGGATGCTTGTGTTAAACAGAAATGAATTGATTAAGGAACGCAAAGGAAACAACATGCTTTTCACAGGGTTAAGAGTCAAATTTCATATCAATTAATTATTAGATGAGGCTCAGTGAATAGCCAAACCAAATTAAATAATCACAAAAAGGTTTGCAAAGTGCAGGTTATGAAGCGTAGAGTTCAATTTAACTAGTTAGTAAAATTCGTGAACAATTCTAAAAGGGCATTTGCCAGGAAAGATGAGAACATTGCAAACAGCAAATAGTGTAGGCGTAAACTAGCAATTGTAAGAAGCAAACGTGACTTGATAAAACTGGAGGAAAAGTAAACACTAAATTAGCAAAGGAAACGAGGAAAGGAAGACAGTTAAAACCAGGGAACAATTATGAAGGAAGTGAACGAAAAACTAGTCAATGTAAATACGTGAGTGAACATGAAACGCAGTGGCGCAAAGACACTCTGACAATAAAATGTGGACAATAATTTTAGTAATGTAAATTGTTTAGATCTAATTATGTATAAGAATGTTTAATACAATATGTAAGTCATTTGAACTCGTCAATGTTCTGTTTATAGTTATAAGATTCGTTTTTGTTTAGAAAGGACAAAATAAATCAACAATTGAATAAAATTAATTCTGACATGCAGTTTTTGGGATCTTATTTAGACCAAGTTTTTACCTATTAAATAATATTTTATACAAATAAAAAGTATATCATATTGTTGAGCACATCGCAGAGTACCAGTGAAAGTGTGGGTAAAGTTTTCCCAATAACAAAAATTATTTGCTGCAAGAAGCTTCCCGAAGCTGCGGTAGCGACCACTTCAAATTTACGAAGGCCGGTAGCAGCGGAATAACGAATCCGAGACCAGAGCTGATTACTAGGACACATCACGTGGAGCTGTAGGACAACGCCCAGCAACAGAAACTCCGGGGACAGCTTCTCCAAGAGAAGATTCAAGCGAGGCTCCCTTTCCGAAGAATGATCGGTACCATCTGAAAAAATTAAGGTACTGTAAAAAGCTTATTAACATTGTGAGGAAGCAGAAATTTGTGTACGAGAGAAACATTACCGTTGTGAATAAGATTTATGCATATCCAAGCCTCCAGCCAACGCATTTTGCCAATTATTCATCCAAGTAAAATTGTGAGGTTAAGGGAGGTTATAACAATTGCAAATCCAAGCCGCGACTGTATGACGTAGTAGAACAAATTAATCGCTGGAACAAAAGACAATAGAAACGCTAAAACACTAGAATTCAAATAAATAGCTGGTAGTTTGTTCATAAATTTAAATTTTTCCAAGTCAAAAACGCTTACTGCAATCTAATCAAACCATTTTGTAATTTTGACAGCCGCACTTACATTGCGACTGCGTATTAGGATTAATTTGGGCACACAGTGGCGTGCTAGCATAAAGTAAAATAATAAATTAGCAGGAGCCTAACCCTTTTGAACTGAGTCAAGTGCATACCAAGCTAGCGTTTTTAGAAAAATTGAAATTGAAGATCGATAAAACATAAAAGAGGGCAAAATACTATTATTTGTATAAATAAAAATACAACTATCTGATCTTAAACAGTCTAAATCTATAAATCTGTATAATAGTAGATTATGTTATTAGGAGTAAGAGTGATACTTTATGTGGGGAAGCTGAAGTTTATTTAGCCGAACGTCAGTGAGGCAAATAATTCAGCTAAGCCACATAAAGTCACTTTTACTCCGAATAACATATACTATTTTATCCGCAAACGTATTCAGGTAAATTTCATTAATATAAATTTAAAAAAAAGGATGCATCGGCCGGGAATCGAACCTAGGTCACCCGCATGACAGGCGAGCACTGTACCCCTGCGCCAACCTCTGTTGTTCAAATAACGCGCTACTGTAATGATATATGAACATACTGAATCTCCCGAGCTAATAGCACACTGCCACAGCAGCTGTCACACCATAACCCACGGCGACAGATGCTCCGATCCGCTGCTTAGAGGTTTATTTAAATTAAAACTTTTTCGTACTCTTTTTGAAAATAAAAACCGGCCTATGATCTAAGTCTAAAAATTAGCAAAATTTTAAGCCATCATACAATTTAATCGGTCCAGTATCTTCGGAGGAGATAGCGAACAAACATAAAAAGAAAGAAAGAGAGCAACGATTTTGTGTGGTTAGGCAGATAAAGTACGCAAAAGTCGCTATTTTATCTGCTTAGGCAGATAAAGTAACACTTTTACCTTGTCAATAAAGACACATAAGTTGTCATTTTTGTGACGTTTGCGGATAAATTTTATTATTAAAATTGCCGAGTACATTGCATTAATTTTAGGGACCCGCAACTAAGGTTGGTACATAGCTTTTTAGTTCTTTTCTTCCACTAAAAAAAATATTTGTCATTTTGACAGATATGTAATAATTTAATATCGCTTGCTTCATTTTTGCAATTAAAATATTTCTTGGTTTTCTTTTTTTATCCGATTTTATTGATGATGATGATGATTCCATGTTAAAAAATAAATTTGTCAAGAGTTCAAATTAAGAAACTTTGACATTCAAAATTGACACATAACCATAATTTTGAAAAAGTTCTACCAACACGAAGTATAAAAATTTCCTAGCGTTTTAATCACATATCTACCAACATTGTAATACTTTGACAGTTATTATAGACAAAAAACGTACTTTAGTAACCTTTGCGAATTAATTAGGCGCCGGACTTCGTAGCCTTTGCAATATAATAGTTGATTTGAAGAATAAACTTTTGAACTTATTTTCAACTTTGTTACGTTTGTTTCTATAATTTCTTTATTGTTAATTCATTTAACTTTACATGTGACGGAGAACTGCCTCCTATCCTGGCTGACGTTTGAGATGTTGCTGCGTCATAGCATACTCTAGGTGTAAGTCAACAAATGGAGTTGACATACCCTCTTCTGGCAAAATATCGAAGTTGATGGTACCCTGAACATTTCCCTCAATCTTCTTACTCATATTGTTGTCTGCACACACAAAAAATTCCATTGACTATTCAATTCACCTGTCATCTGTCAAAAAGTGACCAATGAAAATCCAGAATTCTGATGTTTCTTGACCAATCAAAAAAATATCAGTGGATATATCTTCCTAGAAGGTATTCAAGTGACTATTCAACACTATAACATATATGCCAATCACATTGCAGACATTTGCTTTTTTCAACCAATAACAGCAGTATATCACTGAATATTGGGCACCATGCAAAATATGTTGTGAAGTATCGCTTAGCAACAATGTTCTGTCCTTAGTGATATCGTTAGGTTACGTAACACTAACCCCCAACAAACTGTGTGGCTTGTTTTAAAAACTTTAAAATGCTGTGTTTTGGAAGTATTCCGCTGAATTTGATTGAGAATGAATAATTATATTAATTGTTGGATTATTTTTCAATAAAGTTAATCGTTATGTATTAATATTGTTAAATAGTCGTCCCAAATACCACTCGAAGTGGATATATTTTTTTAAATATTTTGCCATTTCCATAGAAATTATTGCAAATTTCACTCAACAAAATCACATTTAAATGTCACTCGCCTTCGGCTCGTGACATTTTTGATGTGATTTTGTATCGTGAAATTTAAACGCAATAATTTACATGGAAACGACAAAATATTTGTCAAAAATATATCCACTGCTTGTGGTATTACCCTTGACTATTTTTAACAAATGCGATTTTTATTAGGAAAAGTTGACATTAGTGTTCTGTTACTATAGAAATTGCGTAGTTTGTTGCTAGATTTACTGAAAACTAATTTGAAAAAGGTAGTTTGGTTCATTAAATAGTCCCTCGAATACCATTCTTAGTCAAAGTTAAGTAGATTATTTTTGCGGTGGTGTGACTACTCATGTTCATTGCGCTTGGGATTAGGACTCGTGCTAGCGCACTCGTCCTAATCGTACCAAAGCGCAATGAACATTCGTGACACCACCACAAAAATAGTCGACATAACTTTGACTACTCATGGTATTATAAGTGAATATAAAATTGTTGTGGATGGTGCAAGAGAGAGGTACTCGATGCGGTGGCATCTGATCGTCATTTGCTGCTGTTGCGGACAAGTAAACTAACAGGTTTTCGTTTTAAAAGGGGGTAAAATTTAAAAGTCGTTTTAATAATCGTAAATAGTAGTTTATGGAAATGAACTGTATAAAAGGACGAGATTTAACTAAATTTGTACAATCCAATTAGTGAATGACTGCTTTTTCTAGCTCTGATTACAACAAAATCACTTTGACATAGGTACCTACATTTAATTCAAAGTATGAGAATGTTAATTTCAAAATGTTGGTATTCATGAAAAATTTCTATCTTAGCAGTTCTACATTTATATTGTGACGGAATGTTGTGAACGTGCTAAGGTATTACTTTCTCAGGTTGCAGCATGAATCGCAGTCAAACACCAGTATGAAGTCACGATGTCTACTCTTACACGCGGCCAAAAGATCATTTGTCTCTTTTCTAGAGTTTGTGACTGCAAAATCGATATAATAAAATACACAGCTATAGTTTGAAAAACCTACCAAAAGCCCAAGTCATTACAATCTCACCATTGCAGGTGCACTGCTTATTAGCCAAACAGGTAAAAAGTAAGCAATAGTAGGCTTTCGGTTCACAGTAGTTTTTCGATAGTCTGTCCATATGCTGTTGGATTCGTACATCTACCATTTTCAAACACACCAAGTGCTGTGACAGTGCAACTACAAGGCGTTCTTAACATTAATGAATTCTTCTAAACCATTACAGCGAAACGATTGTTTCAACAATCTGAATAGTACCTCCAAAGAAGCACAGATTTATTTCAAATAAAAAGTAAGGTTTCTATTTTGAACAAAGTTCCAAGTAAGTACTATCAAGATAACCTTATTTCTGAGAATAGGAGGTAACTTGTTTATAATTTTCCACGCATGTTTTTTTGTTAAAATATGTTATTAGGTCAATACAGAATAATCTCAGACCTAGATAGAAATAGTAGATTATGTTATTAGGAGTAAAAGTGATACTTTATGTGGCGAAGCTGAAGTTTATTTAGCCGAACGTTAGTGAGGCAAATAATTCAGCTAAGCCACATGAAGTCACTTTTACTCCGAATAACATATACTATTTTATTAGCAAACGTATTCAGGTAAATTTCAGGCGAGCACTGTACCCCTGCGCCAACCTCTGTTGTTCAGATAACGCGCAACTGTAATGATATATGAACATACTGAATCACCCGTGCTAATAGCACACGGCCACAGCAGCTGTCACACCATAACCCACGGCGACAGATGCTCCGATCCGCTGCTTAAAGATTTATTTAAATTAAAACTTTTTCGTACTTTTTTGAAAATAAAAACCGGCCTACGAACTAATTCTAAAAATTAGCAAAATTTTAAGCCATCATACAATTTAATCGGTCCAGTATCTTCGGAGGAGATGGCGAACAAACATAGAAAGAAAGAAAGAGAGCAATCATTTTGTGTGCTTAGGCAGATAAAGTACGCAAAAGTCGCTATTTTGTCTGCTTAGGCAGATAAAGTGACACTTTTACCTTGTCAATAAAGACAAATAAGTTGTCACTTTTGTGACGTTTGCGGATAAATATTAATTTATTTGAAGCTGATAAAATATTATCCAAATTGTAGCATTAATCTAAAAAAGTTGTGGCTGAGCAGAAAACTAAAACATATTTTAACTTCCTATAAAATAGCTTTGGTGGTCTTTAGCTGTAACTAAAAGGATGAACGAATTTTGGTTTTCCATTCCTTCTACCATACAATTTGCAAAATAATATAAAATGGCATCACATCTGTTTCCTTGAATGTTCCGCAAAGGTATTCATTTCACTTAAAGTAGAGAACAGCTGTTGCACTACATGCATGTAAAATTTAGTTCGGCAGTTCATAAGGTACTGTACTTGTTAATGCTTGTCACAATTTGCCATTTGCAGTTTTCCTTTTGGTGAAGAATTGTATATAGTGTAAACAATGAAGATATGGGAGGGAATATCTCGACTCTTTATAAATGGTTCTGTTCTGCGCTAATGCCATTTACTACAACAAACTGCAAGATGTTCCTCTCAAGAGTTACAATAAAGGATGCTAACCACCTAACACATTCATAGAAGTAGTGTTGCAAATTAACTTCTAAGGCTTAGCGATAACTATTCAGAAAAAGAGGGGAAGTGTTCGTACTGGAATAAAAATGACAATATGATACAAGCAATATTTTAATCTACATATTTATATGTCCCATAGATGACATCATATATTCGTTTTTACTATAGCCCCTCTATTTACAAATAGTAGCGACAAACTTTAATGTTGCCGCTGGGGCAAAATCACGGTGGTATCCCTTAAGTCCCTAGCATATTTAAAAATTGTCAAATAAGTTGTATAATTAATTAAAATGTGACATTGACATTTGTCGTGATTTTATTCATTTTTCTCTTCGGGGGCAAATTCTAAGTTAATGACATGGAAATGCCACGGTGTTGTGTCGATAAGTGTAAAAACAGTGGCAGAAAAGGATTTCAGGTAGGTACTCAGATCAGTTATTTTTTCACTGTTTTCACTGAAATTTACCGTTTAGTAACTTTTTGTATTTTCATGTTTGCATCAGGTTTGCCCCAGGATGTCGCTACTATTTGTAAATAGAGGGGCTATAGTTTTTACCCAAACATTAAGATTAGAAAATGCAAATGCATTTGAATAGTTTAAATGGCAAAGGAACAAAACAATACTGACAGATTCAGAAGATCGAGCTACAAGAACATCAGCAGCAAAGGATTGAGGATTTACAGAGGTAACATCTAACGAATTAATTAGATAAATGGATGACATTTGTATACATAGTCATATTTTTTGTTTGGCCCTACGTATGAGTATTTAATAATCTGTTGACAGCTTGAAGAAATTATAAAATCACTTGGGTATGGCCCCAAATTGATTAATTATTAATAAAACCTTGAAAGGGATGCTTCAATAGTTTACAAAATTATTCATACCAAGTCTTCAATGGGTAACATTATGAATTCATTCTTTTTTAATAAATCAAATCACTTTGATGTGTCCATTAAATATTTCAATTCACAGCCCAAGAACTTATAAATACAATTTGGCTGCAAAATTATAGTTAGCATCCAGAAGACATGTAAAACAATAATTCTTCAATCTACATCTACTCAAAGGATACCTACTTCCGAATTTGATGAAAAGTGGTCTTTCAACAAAAATTATAGATGAGGCTGAAATGAGGATGCCAACTGGTAGGTAACCGATTTGTTTTATAAGTCACTCAGTGTCAAAATGTAGATTGAATGGAACGAGAATTCCAGCTGTTAACTTGTTTTCTTTTTTCTGAGCCACAGTACAGTGGCTATTTTGAATTTGTATTTTATAGCTCCACCACTGTTGTGGCAGTTATACACAAGGTTTATTGAATCAGAAGTAGAATATTAGCTTCCTGGAAAACTAAATACAAGTAGGTACTACTTGAAATACAATCTGGAAAGGAATCATACCTACAGCTCCATTTATAGGGGTTTATTCGGTCGGTAAACAACCCATTGATGTTTTCATGTTCTATTGTATTGCTGCACCAACATCGTCATTTACTAATTTATTTCTTAGCTACGTTAACAAGGAGCAAATTAAGTCAACCTCGCCCTCTAAATTGATGGTATTTTGAAGAGATCTGAAGTTCAACAATTTTGTGTTCATATCACTAATACAGCCATAACGAACTGCTGAAGATTTCTCTAAAATAGCAACAAACCTTCACACTAACTGGTAACTGAAATTTTAGATTATTTTAGCTTTACCACTTTAGGAAGCGGTTTCATTTAATTATAATGTAGCAGTCTTTAGATAGACAGAAACTTATTGTCGAATGATTGGTGTAATTACAAAGGAAAATCGTTTCAGCCTTCATGAACATAAAATATTTTAGTAAAGCTAGTAACAGAATGACGTCTTACTATGTTTGGAGTATTTTTGAAATATAAAGCTATTCATTGCACAGGCCAAAACTAAATGTTCTATGAGCATTTCCATTGTACATCCATCAAATGTGAAGAGGTCGGCTATCCTTCATAATTCTTCATTCGTAAAGTTTTCATTTAATGATCATACTACACCAACTCGAGGGAAATGCATATCTACCTCTAATAGAACTTAAAAGATGTGTCACCGAAACTGGTACTGAAAGTTAGGTATATTTAATTTGCAACCGGGTTCCTTGTATCTAATTATTTGCTCACAAAAATAATATTAAAAGTTTCTTTGTAGTTTTACCTTGGCACTAGCTAAGTATATTCTTCAATCTTCAAGCTGTAGCATGTTCTGTCTCCATTCTTCATTGTACAAGGAATATATAACCAATAACGGTTGAACGATGATTCTCAATTGAAGACGATTATTGTTGGATGAAGACAACGATTCTTGGATGAAGACAATAATTCTTTGACGAAGATGAACTGCGCGCAAAAACGTAGATCCTTAGAGGAAGACGACGGCTCTTGGTGGAAGACAATGGTCCTTGTGCGAAGACTGAAGGCCTCTAGATGAAGGCGACAGCTCTTGGATAAACACGACTGCCCTTGGACAAAGACGACTGTCTTTGGCTGAATACGCGAGCACTTGGACAAAGACGACGGCTCTTGGACGAAGACGATTGCCCTTAGAAAAAGACGACTACCCTTGGCCAAAGACAACATCTCGTGGTTGGAGATAGAACACCATTGCACCAAGACGACTGCTCTTGGGCGAAGATGACGGCTATTGGACGAAGACAACCGCCCATGGACGACGGTCCTTAGGTGGAAGACAGCGGTCCTTAGCACGAAGTCGATGGCCCTTGGGCGAAGTCGATGGCTCTTGGACGAATACGACGGCCCTTGGTAAAGACAATGCCCCTTAGACGAAGACGATATCCCTAGGAGCAAGACGACGTCTCTTGGTGGAAGACGACGGTCCTTGATGGTTTTTAGACGAATGCAATTGCTTTTGAATAGTGTTAAGATAGACAAAACATTTAATTATGTTGGTAGCAGTAGTAACTTTTTCTCAAATGTGGTTGGTACGCAAGTGTAATATAAACCTAACCAATAAGTTTCCGGTTAGCTGTTAAACAGTACAGATGTTGTTACGCTTGAGTTTTACTGTACTTAAATCGTTTGTGTGTATTTACTAAATAAACTCATGTTTAGGTTCACCGATTCTTTATTTAAGAATAAATAGTTCATATGTTAAAGGAACAAAGCAATACTGACAGATTCAGAAGATAGAGCTACAAGAACATCAGCTGCAAAGGATTAAGAATTTACACAGGTAACATCTAACGAACTAATTGATAAATAGATAACATATGTATACATGTCTATTTTTTGTGTGACCTTACGTATGGGTATTTAATAATCCGTTCGTAGCTTGAAGAAATTATAAAATCACTTGGATATGACTCTAAATTGATAATTAAAAAGACTCTGAAAGGAATACTTCAATAGCTTACAGAATTATTGACACATGCTTAAAATTGGTAAAATTATGGGTTCATTCTTTTTTAATGAACCAAGTAACTTTTATGCGACCATTAAATATTTCAGTTCATAGTTCAAGAACTTATTGAATACAGTTTATATGCAAAATTATAGTTAGCATCGAGAAGACACATAAAACAATAATCCTTCAATCTACATCTACTCAAAGGATATTTCCGAATTTGATGAAAAGTGGTTTTGCACCAAAAATTATAGATGAGACTGAAATGAGGATTCCAACTGGTAACCGATTTGTTTTATAAGTCGCTCAGTGTCAAAATTTAGATTGAATAAAACGAGAATTTCAGCTGTTAACTTGTTTTCTTAGTGGCAGTTTTTACTTTTAATTTTATAGCTCCACCACTGTTACACACAAGATTTATTGCATCGACTATTCAACACTATAACATATAAGCCAATCACATTGCAGACATTTCCTTTTTTCAACCAATAACAGCAGTATATCACTGAATATTGGGCACCATGCAAAATATTCACAAAACAATGTACGTACTAAAAAAATAAATAGCCTTGTTGCGAAGTATCGCTTAGCAACGATGTTCTGTCCTTAGTGATATCGCTAGGTTACGTAACACTAAACCCCAACAAACTGTGTGGCTTGTTTTAAAAATTTTAAAATGCTGTGTTTTGGAAGTATTCCGCTGAATTTAATTGAGAATGAATAATTATATTAATTGTTGGATTATTTTTCTATAAAGTTAATCGTTATGTATTAATATTGTTAAATAGTCGTCCCAAATACCACTCGAAGTGGATATATATTTTTTTAAATATTTTGCCATTTCCATAGAAATTATTGCAAATTTCACTCAACAAAATCACATTTAAATGTCACTCGCCTTCGGCTCGTGACATTTTTGATATGATTTTGTATCGTAAAATTTAAACGCAATAATTTACATGGAAACGACAAAATATTTGTCAAAAATATATTCACTGCTTGTGGTATTACCCTTGAGAATATAATTCATGTATCACGTGACGCTATTTCAACCAATGAGGGGCATGCAAATGCCTAGTTACACATTATCACAGCGGTAGTAATTTATTTTCGTAATTGTTTTTACGGGTGATCATAAATGGTTGTAATTTTTTTCTTAGGTTGGCACTGTTAATGTTGGTTACCCTGCTGTCAATTTTAAGTCTGTGTCAAATTCGAGGTTAGCAGGTTAGGTTTTGTGTCAGTTTGTGTCAAAACTGACGGAAAATCTAACCTGCTAACCTCGAATTTGACATAGACTTAAAATTGACAGCAGGGTAACCAACATTAACAGTGCCAACCTAAGAACAAAAAGTAAATATTTGATATTTTGCATTTCATTCAATATATTCTCTTTCCAAATATAATTCGTGTAATGATTAATGATCGATAATTTTTTACTCGTTAAAACCGAAACAGCAAATTTAACTAGTGCTACGCACTCGTTAAATTTCGGTTCCGGTTTTAACTCCTAAAAAAATCATCGATAATAATCATTCTACTTGTTATATTACAATTGAAAGTATATTCTGGAAAGGAATTACACAGCTCCATTTTCAGGAATTTATTGGGTCGGTAAACAACACATTAATGTTTTCATGTTCTATTGTATTGCTACACCAGCATGGTCGTTTACTAATTTACTTGTATTTCTCAGTTACAGGAATAAGCCGAATAAGGAAGGAAATTAAGTCAACCTCGCCCTCTAAATCGATGGTATTTTGAAGAGGTCTGATGTTCAAACATTTTTGTATTTATAGCTCTAATATTGTCATAACAATCTGCTGAAGATTTCTCTACAATAGCAACAAACATTTACACTAACTGGTACTAACTGAAATCTTAGATTATTTTAGCTGTGTCACTTTAGAAATACTATGAAAGTGGTTTGATTTGATATAGACGTGTGACAATCTGTAGGACAGAAAATTCATATTTTTTCTAAGGGAGCCAC